>VZTO01004553.1:2835-30511 GCA_013400615.1 Syrrhaptes paradoxus | reverse complement strand
ACTACAATTTTACTGTGCTAAAGCAATAAAATAGGAAAAAAAATCAGTCTTTCACTGTTCAGGGTTATACCGGCCTTACTTTCCTGACTCTATATTCCCCAAAGTCATAGCAAGACTAGGGAAGTTTAAGATACTCATGCATATACAAAATATAAATCTTTGCTTATACTCCGTTACAAAGTATTTAAAGTTGGAATTACTCCACACTGGAATACCCTTTAAATGGAGCAACTTCAAGTACTAAATTCCCTACACAAACAAGAACATTTGAGTCAATCCAAGCAAAAATTAGGAAACACTAGCAAGTTATGGAGAAGCATCTTCATGTCTTATTTGCAGTAGGGAGTTCCAAAGAAGTATTTCTATGAAGCAAAAGTCCTTCTCAGATTGCTAAAGCAAAGTTTTGTTCAATACACTTCAACAGATTTAGGTGAACTTGGCCTTGCAAACACATCACCATAACCAGGATGCTCTTCTCTTACTATTGGGTTACAGAGAAGTAGGAACGCTGTTTAACAGTGCTTATATTCTATCTGACCTAGAAGTGCTGCTGGAGCCTGACACTGCAATTTGTTGAGGTAAATCTATGGATGCGGTTTCNGCTATGGGCTATTCTTGTATGTAATTTAGGCAGACATTCCTTTTGTGCAGCATAAACTCTATAACTTGTAAATTTACATGTGTAATCATCACTGATTTCATGTTTCAAGATCAGCAGACTTGCAATAACTATACTAGAACTGATAGAATAAACATAAACCCAAAATGTATCTCTGTAGAAGCCATATGTACAATCTCAATCAGGTATTAAGTTTTATGAGATAAGCAAGTCTGATAGGTATTCATCCATTTAAGCTCTTTTTTTGCTGTTCGGTAAGACCTGAAGTCTTCCTGGGGTCTTTCTAATACAGAAAAAGCATGTCAGTCATAATTTGACTGAACAAAACAGCTTGTGAGAGGAGGAAGATGAGACCCTTCTACTTAGAAGCTTTTGTTGTTTTTTTAATTATCTAGATAAGAAAGAAAACCCATTTATGAAATAAGTAAGAAAGAATAGAAAGGGTGATGTTAATACAGAAAACAAACCCACCCCACCAAAACCACACATAAACAGGAGACCAGATTGTGAAAAAATAATTCTTAAAAAAAAGGATTATTTTTGAATTTTCAATCTTCTGAGAACACAGTATTATTTCTTACAAGAGGACAAAAGCGTCTTTAGATGGGGGACTACAGGATTACTTCAGTAGTTTTAAATTCTAATCTTATTTGCCTTCTTCCAGGAATTATGTTTATGCAGTATGCAGCCAACACACTGACTTCACAGCTTCTGGTTTCATCTTCAAAAACCAGCAGGCGGCTTCCTTGCAGTCCAGATTCTGAATTTTTTTTCAGACTATACTCCTTCTGAACAAGTTTAACAGTTAAAAACACTTTTCGGTGCTTGGGCTCTGACAATGTTAAGGCCCAGCAGTTCAAATCACCCTTGTGCAATGCTGGCGGGCGGGGAAATCACTTTACTCTTGCCTCCCGCTCTTGAAATGAGTAAGCTAATCAGAGCTACAGAGTTTAAGTCCTGTACAAAAAGCTGGTGGAGATGCAGTTTCTCATTCCAACCCATGTACTGCTGAGAACCATTTAACAGCTTTCTTCTGAGAAACTCATGAACTTGAAAGCCTGCAGAAAGTTAGGTAGTTCACAAGTCAGACAACCTTCCGTTTTACTGCAAACAGCAGGATATTCCTATATGCCATTTCAGTCACTGCTTTAGCTAATAGTTCTGCAAATGAAGGCTTACTTTGAATAACTTTGGTGCAATCATTAACCACTTGGCTTGAAAATCCAATTTCCACAGCTTGAGCCAAAAATGTTTCCCAACTGTTCCATTTGAGGCCCTATATCCAGGAATAAAACTGAAGCAGAGGCAAAAAAATTTTGCACTGGTCTGCTGCAAGATACGTCTGAGCTCTGTGTAAAAACTGTCCCTCTGTTAAAATGTCTACTGCAATCTTAGAGAAAGCATGGATGTTTGTGCTCAGACCTTCCTTAGGCACAAATCACTTCAATTTCAAGTGCAATCAGAGAACCATTCTACTTGCCTTTGTAGGGAGGTAAGAAGTAACACATCCCAGCAAGGATCACAAAATTACTTTCTAGCTTATGTTAGCGTACTCAGGCAAGCCACATAAGAAGTTGAGTTCTTCTCCTAGCAAAAAAACAACTGAAGCTTCAGCTCTAAAGAAACACTTAAGTCTGTTCTTACAATTGCTTTCAATACATAAAATAAGTCAGATCTGCTTTTCTGTGCAGGCTAGAATAGTTGACTTTCATGGGGGCACTTAGCTTAATTTATGAGCTGCTGCATATATAGTTAACAGAAATATTCAGAATTTTAAGACATTGTTTTACAGGGTAAATCAATCTCCCAAAGCACCAAACCAAAACCCAGTGGAAATCTAATACTTTAAGGAATACATGGATTTAGTACAGATCTCCAGCTTGTAGTTTGATGTGATACAGTCAACCAACACAAAAAACAAAAATAGCGTATAAAACATTCTTATGCCTACAGGTTACTTGCAGCAGGACACTCAAGTGGGTAGTTGAAGAAAAGCAGGAGCAGGAAGTGTTGTGAGAGCAAGTAAGAATCCCTTATCTCCCAAAGGCAAATTCAACAGTTTCATAACACCACAAAAAAAACAGAACTTCCTAAATAGTCTTCAAATCACTGTTTGGAAACAGGAAAATATCAATTACTTGAAGAACTAAAGATTAAGAAGAATGACAGAACAAAGAGCCTGTGACAGCAATCAGATACAGTAGCTGACACTTGAAATTAATATTGAAGTAATATCTATAGTTTTTTGCCAAGATTTTCTTCCAGCCATGGATTTATCAGTAAGCCTTATTACATATGGAAGTCTAATTCATCCCTGCATCTCAAGGACCAGTGCTGTCCATTAGCTCAGAAGGAAACCATCTAAATCTGACAGATCATCACTCTGTGAAGAACACCACGAAAAAGAAATGTCTAACTAAATAAAAATTCTTTATGTAGAAGAAAGCAGGGTCATACCCATGGGTAGCTGTCTGCTTCTTGCAGATATGGTGGTTAGGGTTATTCATTTTGCAAGCCTGTCTGAAAACAGAAGTATCTCCACGAAAGACCAGGACATCCAGGAATTAACATATGCCTGAAGGAAGTCTAATTTAAATAATTTATTCATCTCTGAAGAAAGGCTGAACCATTAGACAAGAACACAAGAGCATGAACTTCAACTCAGACAAGTAGATACTGCTTCTCCCTCTAGGTTGTTGTGAGGTAGACATTACTCACCATAGGTTTGGCAGACAAGTTATTCTGAGAGCAGTGATGCATTAAAGACAATCCATTTTTATTTAGGATAATTAAATCATTTTACAGCATATCAGAGCATTACAGTACAGGACAGGCATCTACAGTTGGAACACACCATATTGTCAAATAAAATTAAACTGCTACCCTGACTTTTTTCCTTCAAAAAACTTTTCAGTGTTTTACCTTCTGAAATAGAAGCCCATTACTTGCTCACCAATTGAAGTTGACAAGGCAAGAAACTAGCTCAGTAAAAATACAAGATGACTAATAAAGAAGGCTAGAAACCAAATTCTGAAGTGACCATCTTCATGGTAGTCAAAATGTTGAATAAAGCTTAACAGAACAGACTGTTCCAAGTTTCCAGCCTGTGTTTTTAATATTAATAGTTGTAATATGAAAAAATGATTCATAGCCAAGTATGAAATGAGAGAAACTTTTCAAAGTATGTGACAGAGACCTGAAAAGCACTACTTGTAGTAAAACCATATTCCTTTACTTGTCTCTTTTTTCAAGTGCTACACTTGAAAAAGTGTACAAGATCAACACTTTTCCACACTGCACCTCTCCAGCAGCTTTCTCTATTCTATGACTTTTAAACAGCTTCCAGATATTGTGCCAGGTCTACATCAGTACGGTATTCCAAAATGGACGACAGACTTCTTCCTCTCATACCTTAAGAAACCTGGCTTTAAGGATAACTTCTGTCTACGTACAGATGAATTGGGTCATTCTTCAGACTATATGAAAGCTACTCTGCTGAGCAACCAGGTAATCTTGCAATACAGTTTCAGTTTGAGGGATCATCTACCCAGAAAGTATGGCTATATTTTTTTAAAGTAAGTCTGAAGATTCTCCCAGACAAGAATAGACTAATGGAGATTAATGCACCTTTGAGACCTGGGGAAGAAAGCAGTCATCTTGAAGTGTACAAATTCCTCTCCTAAGGCAGTCAGGTAAACATTTTTATGAGTGTATGTGCACATAAGTAAGCCCCAGCCAACGAAGAAAACTCCTTTTCATTCACAGATGTAATAAGGAGGTGCCAAACCTTTTTATCCAGGCAAGTACATTGTTTACTGTATGGCCACTGGAGGGCCAGGTGGCACACTGAGGGCACAGCAAGCTGTTATATTTTATTCTCAAAAGAGGGAGAGAAGTAGCATAACCCATTACTTCCACTTCACACAAGTAAGTGCTCTATTGCACACAGCTGTGGGTCTCGTAAGACATTACTACACACCACAAGATGGCTACCCCACATGCAAAAAAAAAAAATCTTTTGGCCCTGATGATTTATAGACCAGAATTGTCTACTATCATTTATTAAGGGTGAAACAGTTTGAAACAGACAAAAATGTTTCAAGATGTAATTGACCTTTGAAACATCAACACTTGAAGATATTCACAGTCAGAAAGCAACCAAATGAAGGCCAAAGCAACTATTATTTTGCATGCACTAAGGTTAAACATGATTATTTCACTATTTTTTGGGTTAAAGAATAACAAACAAGAAGAAATATATGGGTTTTGTCAAAACAGCTATTTTATTCACTGCAACTATTATAAGTGCACTGGAAACAAAAAGCTTCTGAAGGAAGATGACTCTTGCAATTTAAAGGTATTACAGAGCTGCTCAAATTTCCCACAGATATCCTATATAGCCCTGACATATTAAATTATCAGCCTTGTATCTGACAAAGTTTTTCCACATTTTTTTAAATGCTTGAGAGATATCTGTAGCACCTGATAATAGTGGAAAAGCCTTCTTGGTGAAACTTGCTGTTGCAAAACAAATAGTTGACACAAAGAACAGTAAGGCTTAAAAAACAAAAACTGAACCACTGCCTCCTAAACACATTATGGGTTAAATAAGCAAGGATCATAAATAAATGGCTTAACAGTCATGAAATAGATTCTGCTGTAACTCACACTCACCAGTTACAGAGTCTTAACCTCACCATTTCCTGATTGTGATGTGTAAATATCTACGCAGTTTAAAGCTGTGTTAATTGTGACTCTAGGCAAAACCACTGTATTTTTTACCTTGAATATTCAGTAATTAATACTAATCCTTAACACTATCTCTGGCACATTACTATATATAGCGCTTTAATTACTATATAATTAGTATGGTTAAGTTGGACTATTTTGTTTAACAAGGCAATCATGTTCAACCAATACTGTTCATTGTATTAGGAAGCATTTTCTGATTGTTGCTAAATATTTTGGTTTTCAGACATTTTTCCATTGGAGTGAAATAACCACCTTTAAAAGAGATATATATTCTTCTCCATGTATAACATTAAACCTTTTAATGAAATCTGATTAATAAACCATGAGATCAAAAACCACAGAGGACCACAATATTCAACAGCCTATCCCGCTAACTGAAAAACATTGCGACAAAAGGCATTACACTGGTGTAAAAAACAGTTTAAGTGAACTAGAATTTCTAGTTTCCCAAAACAGAACTCTAAATGGCTATCAAGGCCCCAGCATATACCAGTTACTGCAAATCACTATCTGGGCACAGAATTCTTTGTAGCTGTTGCCATAACACTCTTAGTCACAATATTTTTAAAGCATTACCTGCCACTTGTGCCAATTTATCATGAAGTGCATATAAGCTGTTCATCATGAGACTTATTTCATTTTCCTAGAATTAGAAACACACATTAATGTTAAAACAAACATTAGTAGAGATGTATTTTCTTCCATTTAGCCCAAAAAAATGAGAAAATAAAAGGGGCTTACAAATACAGGTGGAAAGCTATAATGTTTTGCTCATCAGCAACAATGGAAGCAATATATTTTGAATCAAAGTATTCACAGTATTGATTTTTCAGATCTTGATTGAAACTAAACTAGATTGCAGCCTGGGCTCTGATGAATCTGCCAGTTACAACTGACAGCTCAAAAGGTTATTTTAATACTACTGACAGAACAGTGCAATGACCCAAAAGAAATCTGGTGGGGTTTTTTTCTGATACCTACTATGTAAAACTAAACCAGATTTATTCTTAATAGATGTGCAGTGACACTTCATACAAGCTACACTTAAGTACCATCTGGTCATATTCATGTATAAAATGCATAGCAATGTAAGATTTTTGCTGTCTACCTTCAAACTACAGTAACTTAATTAAAAACCAAAAACAAAACCCAGAAAGCTGTGGACAATACAATCTTGTTGATAGTTCCTGCATATGTCACTAGTATAAAAAGGCCTAATTCCCAAAACAAGTATGATATGAAATGTTATGTTATTGTTACAGACAGGCGAGTTAAACATTTTATTAAGATATTGAGCAATTTCATTGAAATATATGCAGAAACATTTTATACTAGAATTAATTATTCAAAATACGAACATGAAGAACCTGCAGTTACATATACTGAGTACTAAAGGTCATTCTCAAACATTTTGTTCTTTTTTTAATTTGGCTCTGACTCCTGGGGCAGAGTCAAATGGCTGGGATAAGGCCTTTATTCAGAAAATATGCAAAGAAGTATTTTTCAAGTTTGTGCATCTGCTGATTACACTCACATTGAAAAAAAAAAATTTAAGTTTAATTCCCTGATGCACCAGCACTGTCTGACCTCATTTTAAAGTGTGAATCCTCCAATTTTTTTCCATAAGAAAACTGCTACCAAAGAACCAGAATACTTCTATGGATCAAACATTTGACAAAGTAATCCCCATAGACATTATGAACAATTACCAGCGTCACCTCTCCCTATCCTGGTCCTACAAAACCATCATTGACATTAAACTGATATAGTTGGTTCTCCCTCAGAAACTAACTGAGCTTATTAACTCATTTTCTGGTTGAGAAATACTGGACAGTGCAAAAGAGGAAAATCAATCCTCTACTACATGCACACACCACCAGCAGTACTCCAAGTTCCATTTATTTGCCAGTAGGTACACCCATGACTTCATTAATAGCTACACTGAGACAGACACGTGAAGCACTTTCGTGACTAGGCTCTTTTTCTTCTTAATGGTCGGACCATATAAAGGAAGGAACTGAACAGTACAACCTTCATAGCTAACAATCAAGCATGGAGTAGAATCACCATGGAATAACAAAAGAAATACAGAAGAAAGTAATGTACAAAACAGGTTCTCAATCTGTGAAGTCCAGTGCACAAGACGCATTCTCTCTAGGCTACTAAAGTCATTCTTGAAAGAATACTGATATTCCAGTTGAAAAAGTGAATATAGGAACAAGTAATAGAATAGAATTGAAGCGAAAAAGACAAACTTTTAAACCTATTTTCTGAAGCCCGCTAACCCTTGCTCTTCTGTGGCACTAAATAAGATCCTGGAGTTTCAAGTCAACTTCTCTTACCAGCTGCCCTTTCAAGTCTGAAAAGCCAAATGGTAACAGTAAGACACAAACTGATAAATTTAGCCTCAAAACTTCCAACACCACAATTCTTCCTCATAGCTCTATAACCCAAATTATGTAACATTATCTTAGTATGCAAAGCTACCAGCAGGCCACAGACAAATCTTATCATCCTAGTTATATTGCCTGAGATTAAAAAAAAAAAAAANAAAAAAAAAAAAAAAATTGTCAAGAAGTGTGTTCATCTCATGCAAAACATTCTGCAACTGCATCCTTCTGAACAGATCTATATTGGTTTTTATGTAATCATTTGACAGACTAAAAATCTCAATATTGAGTGGTTTTACTTACTTTTATTTTTGGTAGTTCTTCACTGAAGGGATTCTTGACTGTCAAAGAGAAAAAAAAAATAATTTATTCTGGAATCTGAAAACACCAAAAAGGTATATCAACACTGTAACTTTATGACAACACTGTAGTCCTTAGATAAAAACAAACAAGTCCATAATATGACAAATATAATTTAGACAGCTATTAACCTTTGACTTAACTCCACATTGAATGCTGTGCTATACTAACATTTAGGTTAAACCAGATTCTTGTGTATCTGCAAATTTCACAGCTATTTCCATGCAAACAAAACCATGCTTGTCATTTGCCAAACTATTCTTTTAGTGACACAACTGCATTGAAATAATATTTTGAAGGTTTTAGTGTCTAGTTTAATACTTTTTTTCCACTAAGCGATAATCCATACGACAAAGTCGTACAACTCGTCAGCATTTTCTGTTTTGACAGGAGTATGAGACGACACACAAAGCTCAGGTGAAAAGTGTAGTGTAACTGAAAGACCATTCCTTCCTTTCTAAATAAAGCAGTTTCCACGGCTCCTGAAAGCATAAATTTATCTGTTACATTACTCTTGGCTACGAAAACATACTCTTCAAGGAAGAGAACCTGAAATCAGCAAGTAGTTTGTGCTATGCTTCCACATAAGACTAACCAGCTGGTAACTAAAAAAATACCAAAGCAGGAAGCAATCACCATTAAAGCATATTGTCTTGCCTTTCTAAGCTAAACTCATTTCACCCACAGTTTGAGCTTATATAGAAATTAGCAGTTCTACGTGCTATTCAAAAAGAAAAGGAGGCTTCTACAGACCATAGTTCACCAAGCACAAAAGAAAAACAAATATCCTGAGAAACTTGATGCAAAATTGAAAGTCTAGGTTGTAAATGTCATCATATTTATGTTGAAAGCACATCAAAAACAGGTACCACTTGAAAGGGCACACTGTTCCATATACAGTTCTACCAAAAGTAGAGTTCTTCCAAACCAAAAAGAGTACATTCCATTACTTCTACATCTGATGCATGAGCATACAGAATCTGGAAGAAATCTGTCTGGGAAGAATTTTGTGCACTTTGAAATCCTGCAGTTCAACTTTCTACATCAAGACACACGAAAAGACAAGTACCATCCTAAATAGCGTCCAAAACACATAATTCCATTTACATGGTGTAAATACACCCACCCCCCCACTCCTGATACTGCAGCTGTTCACACAGCATTTCTGCTTGCATCTGAAGGTAACTCAGCAACAGCCTCCACCAGTGCTAACCAATTTGACTTCTTATAAGGCACTCCCATGCATAAAGATATTCACAAACATTACCAGTTGCCTCCCCACAGTCAGCTGATGGACAATATATCTTGACTCCTAAATCATAACCATGATTATTAAGCTGAGCAGTCAATTTAGCTACAAATGGGAAAAATAAAAGAAATACAGGTAGACACACTAGATCACATTCATGGCAAGATTTATCATTTCAGAGAGATGGAGGATACAAAAGAAACCAAGGACCAACTTATAAACCAGGGGTGCCCTAACCTGTACCAGGTGTAATAGCATCTGGACAAGTAACTGAAAATAAATAGATTTTATTTTAAAAAATTATTCATAAAACAATGTAATTCTTATTACCCACACAAACTTCAGCAGCACTGCTGGCAGCAGCCAGATGCTGATCAGCTTCACCTTATTTTTGAAATACAAGTTTGAACTGGGAATTACTACCATTTCATTGCTCCTACACGTAGCAATGGTAAGGAACACATTTCTACAGTTAGAACCAACAAATTATATATAAAACAGTGGGGCAATGAAAACACTTTGAGTGAAGAAGAAAGCTTGACTCTCTGAAACTTTGCAAACAATGGTTTTTCCATGTACCTGAGCTCAGAAGAAAATTAAGTGTGCTACCTACTCAACAGCAATAAGCACTTCAGCTTCCTCTGTCACAGCAAATGGGAAAAAAAACCCACACACACAAAACCACTCAAACACAGGGACTGGTTTTCACAGACATATGAATACCTGGTTCAGATATCAGATTAAAACTGATAGAAGCAGAAGATGCTCAAGCACTCTTGCAAACCAAGCCATACATCACTTCATTATTTCATTCTATAGGTGCAAATTCTCAAACATTGCTTACTAGATTATCTAGCTACCAACTTTACAAAAAGCTTCTATTTCATTCATTAATGCAGAACTCTCCCAGTACACTAAACTTTTAATCTAAATAGCCTAAAATATCAGAGAAACACAGCCAAAGCTCTAGATCACTGCCAACCTCCCAGTTTGCGCGCTAGTTATCCAGACAGGATAATTATGTAATCATGGTCTCTTCCCAAGGTCAATGTTATTGAGCATACATGAAATCCTGATTATATGGTTTTAGATTGGAGGGGGCGACGAGGCATGAGAGACAACAGTGAGTAGATTTCAGTATACCTGACAAACATATTTTAGAACTGATGAAAGCCGTGGAACAAACACAAATGCAATATTTCCATGCCTGCAAAGATGCAAACTGAAAACTGTCACCTGCAATTCTACATACAATAGGACAGTACAGGCACTAAGTTAAGGCAATGGTGGTGTTAGACTTTACACTGGGGTTGCGATGCTGGGAAAGTCAATCTCGCGTATGAGCACCTTCATATTTGGATAAATTAAAACATTGAATTTGTGAAGCAATCCAGATGAGATGTCAATGTTTGTCTCTCCTTCACAAATACATAGTGGCTAAAAAGACCAAAATAAAGGACTCTCCTCCAAAATTGTCTATCACAAAATTTAATCCATCCTTGTAATTAATTATTTTAACTCACACTACAGGATTTCCATTAAATCCCTCTGAAGTTAGTGATTTTATGGCAAGTTAGCCAATAAATGAGATACACATTTTATGTAAGATATTAATATAGTTTAGGATGCCTGATGACTTAAGAAAAAAGTATGATAAATGTAACCACAGCAATTTATCAGCTGCATATACAATTAACAACTGTTAATCAATCTGCATCTATTTACCACATAACCTTTACTAACTTGAGTTAATAAGGCCACTCCTTAACTACGCCTGTAAATCCTCTGTTCTGAATCCACCCTTCTTTCTTTTGTCCAGGATCTAAGCTCTTACCAAATCCTCCCACTTGATTCAGCCACAGATGGAAAGTTTTCATCTACTCCAATATGTCTAAGGTATTTCAATATATTACATAAACATTATTGGTTTAAATGTTTCTTGACAGTTAAAATATGGAATTATAGTTTTAAGAGTAATGAGTTCTTGGTCTACCAAACTAAGCATTAATTTAATAGCCAGTCACTAACAGAAGAGTTTCCTATGTGAAGATATCATACTTCCAAGGCTCCTCCTCAAAAAGGGTTCAAGACCTCTACCACCAGCAACAATTACCAGCCTTGAAAGTCGTCTATCAAGCTCACATTTTTATAAGCTTCAAAGAGCAAGTTCTCACCTACTTAGACTACAAAGCTAAAAGCCATAGAGAGTTTTCCAAAACAGGAATATCCCCATTGTGTCCCAGGGGTCTCCTCTCCAGGTTAGCCAAACAACCGACAACCACATCCACTTCCCTCGAAAAGGAGGGATGCAACAAACTCCCTGGACATAGCAATCTCATTATCCACCAGAACTCCCCAGACGGCAGCAAAACTGGGAGAAGCATGGCAGTTTTACTTGGCCACATGTGAATACTAGCTCGTTATGGTTTTGTGTGTGGGGTTTTGTCTGGTAGCAGGGAGGGGCCAAGGCAATGGCTCCTGTAAATAGTTGCTAAAGGTTTCCCTGGATTGCAGCTCTGCTAGTAGCAAGGGAGGGGCTGCAGTGCCAGCCCCTGTAAGTAACTGAGACTACAGTAGTGGCTCCTGTAAGTGACTGCTAAGGACTCACCCCCACCCCCCCAAGCTCCAAGGGTTTAGTAACTGGGAGGGGGAGCAGGGGAAGGAGTACCACCGATCCAGCCCCGGTGAGAAACTTCCCGGTGGGAAGTTTCCCCAGCTCCAGGCTGGACCCGCCCCAGGCCAGGGCTGAGCCACTCAGCGCCTCTGAGAATAACATACTGAACAGGGGGCATGGAACAATGGGGGTGGCACGGCCCCAGGCAGGGCCCAGCTCGGGCGGACCAGCCCAGCTGCCCAGCCGCCTGCTCAGCTTCTGTGAACCGACCTGCCGCAGCCCAAGCCTCTGCCATGGCTCGCCCGAGAGTCAGTTTCCTCAGAAGCCAATGAAGACCTGCAGCAGAGAGAGAAGCAAGATTTTGAGAGGAAGGACCACATGACACTCTGGTCAGAAAAGGGAGACAAGAAAGAGGGAGGTTTTCCCCTCAGAATTTCCCCTGCAGCGTGGTGAAGATTCATGGTGACGTACGGTTTGTCCCTTGGTGCAGCCCATGAGAAGATGCAGCCGTGGAGGACGTCACGTAGGAATTATGGAGAAGCCCACATCAGAGCCGGGCAGTCATTGTGGGACTGTGGCCCTGTGTAGAAAAGGACTCATGACGGAGCAGTTTTTGAGCAGGGCTCTCCCGTGAGAAGGGACCCCACGCTGCAGCTGGGAAAGACTGTGAGGAGCCTCCCCTGAGGAGGAAGGAGCAGGGGACTGACTGCACCCCCATTCCCTGCCCCTCCCCCCCGCACCACTGGAAGTGGAGGGAGAAGGTACAGAACAAAGCCTTTGGGCTTTGGGAAAAAGGGAGGGGTGGGGGAGAAGTGCCTTTTTAAGATGTAGTTTCTCTCTCTCAGTATCTTGCTTCTTGTTGTAAATAGTTAATAAATTGAATTGGATTTTTTGTTCTTCCCAAATTGTGTAGGTTTCTTGCCCGTGACCCTAAGTGGTGAGTGAAACCCTCCCTGTCCCTGCCTCAGCTCACCAGGTGTTTAACAAAAACTGTCCCTGTGACTTTATAAACCACGACACAGCTGCCGGACAAAAAAAGCAAGAGTATTTTCATAGAAGAAAAACCCCAAAATCTTTACAGAGTGAACCATACCAACTCCCCCAAAACACTAGAATAGCTAAACATTCTGCTTGAAAGTTTGATACATTGGGAGAAGAGCTTTATTCCTGGCAAGGTGTAATCATAATAGGATTCTTTGGTCAGTCATGGAAGGAAACAAAAGGTAAGCACACTAAGTGACATCATCCTCTCATGAAACCTGACTTCAGAACAGGAAAGGGTATGCTATCTAAATTCCATTTTTAATAAGTGATTTTATTTAAATGCTAGTTAATCAAGAACAAGACAGTAAGATTATCAAAAAGCCTGTGAAAGAAATCAAAACAGGATAGAAATAGTTCTGGTTAACTGAAAAGACTACTAATGACCTTTAGAAGTAACCAATTTACACATTTTACTGTTGGGACAAGTGTAAATGATGAATTACAGACTACTAGATTTCTTCAGAATGGCAGAACTGGTCAGTCTCAAATAACAAGAAGTCACCAATACAAAGCTAAGGGTCACAGCACAGCTCCAAAGCATTCCAAAGCTGTCAACACAAATGCACACACCAAGCATCTCACAGAGATGCTAAATTTTAAAAACAGAAGTGCAGTCACTAGGTTGATTTTCACTAGAATACAGAGGTTTTCATCTTTAAAGCGAAAAACCACTCACCACCACCTATTTTCCTTCTTAACACATTAGTAACAATTGCAGACAGACACAGTATTTACAGGGGTTTAGTTTTCTTCAATGAGACAAATAGGGAGCGCAAAGTAGGATGTCTCCTCTTTTTCAAAGTATGCTTTAACAGACTTCAGGCTGCAGCCCAATTGCAGGCATTCGAGAACACACAAGTCAGCTTGTAGAGAGTTTTAATGGGACAAGTTCCAAAGACCAACTTAGTTTCATAGACAGTCATACCTAGAAAGAAGATATGCACAAATAAAATGCCTTTGCTTAGGACATAAGCTAGAACCATATCACTAACATGGTAACAAAATAAGAGATTCAGTTATGTTCTGGAAGAGCAACTAACATGATCCACCTGAACTTCTACAAAGCATTCGACAGTGTCCCACATGACATCCTTGTCTCTAAACTGGAGAGACATGGATTTGACAAGAGGACCACTCAGTGGATAAGGATACAGCTGGATGGGTGCACTCAAATTGTTGTGGTCAATGGCCCAATGTCCAAGTGGAGACCAGTGACAAGTGGCATTCTGCAGGGGTTGGTATTGAGACTGGTGTTGTTTAATATCTTTGTCACAGACATGGACAGTGGGATCAAGTGCACCTTCAGCAAGTTTGCTGATGACACCAAGCTGTGTGGTGTGGTCAACATGCTGGAGGGAAGGGATGCCATCCAGAGGGACCTGGACAGGCTTGAGAGATGGGCCAATGCAAACCTCATGAAGTTCAGCAAGGCCAAGTGCAAAGTCCTGCATGTGGCCCGGGGCAATCCCAAGCACAAATACAGACTGCACAGAAAATGGATTGACAGCAGCCCTGTGGAAAAGGATGCGAGTGTGCTGGTTCATGAGAAGTTCAATATGACCTGGCAATGTGCACTTGCAGCCCAGAAAGCCAACTGTATCCTGGGCTGCATCAAAAGAAGCATGACCAGCAGGTCGAGGGANTTTTTACTGTGAGTACTGTGAGACACTGGAACATATTGCCCAGAGAAGTCATGGATGACCCATCCCTGGAGGTGTTCAAGGGCAGCTTGTATGAGGCTTTGAGCAACTTGATCTAATGGGAGGTGTCCCCACCCATGGCAGGAGGGCTGGAACTAGATGACTTTTAAGGTCCCTTCCAATCCAAACCATTCTATGATTCTATTATTATCATAGTATGAACAGTTTACAGCATGCAAAGATAGCATTCAATGCAGAGCACTGACAGGAGAACTCTTGAGAGATCCTCAATCATGAGAGCAAAGATATTACCAAAGATAAAGATCACATAGGGATTTTTCATACTTAATATGGGTTCTGCTGTGCCTCATTCCTTTTAACCATTCAGCACACAGTGTTCTATCACTGTTTGCTGCACTAAGGCCAGCAGAACTGCTGAACAGTGATTGGAAAATGAGTGGTCTAGAAAGAAAAAAAGAGCCTACTCTATGGAGAACATACAGAAGTAGCTGCTTGCAGGTCTCCTGTCATGACAAAGACTAGCTTTTAAAGCAGCAGCAGCAGCCATTTTACCACAAGTATGCATATGAGCTAAATAGAGGAAGAAAAGCTGCCCACCACATACAGTAGAAGTTTGCAGAGCTCAAAACCAGGATGAGCTCAGCAGTAATTCAAGGTAGAACACCACTTTACTGGAAATCAATAAAAGCAGACAATATTCAGCAACAACCATTTTTACTCAGCTGGACTAAGCCTCTAAATAGCTGGCTAACCTTCCAGGCTGTCTACCAGACTGGCTGCATTTGTTTGATAGTATAAACTGGCTTGTTCAAATACAAATTATCTGAAGGGAACAACTGGACTAGCACACAGCCATACATCACCATTACTCTTATATACAAGCCTTGCCATTGGCTCTAACACTCAGCTGAAGACTCTGTTTGAACCAAGGCTTCAAATATTGTTATCGTAATTGTTTATTAATTAAACAGGTTACACCTATTAAAGGGTTGTATCATCAGCTCATGGATTAAGCTGATTAATCTCCTAGTAGCACTGTGTCCGCTTCTCCTGAGTCCAGTGGATCTAGAAAGGAAAAAGAGCCTAACTTGGCAAGAAACTCATCTGCCATACAGAAACTGCAAAAAAAGAGTATGGAAAGGAAGAACAAGCAACTCTTACTAAGATCTCAAACACCAGAGACAATAAAACCTTACCACGCCATTGGCTATTTGTAGATACATGAGAACTCTGTAGTAAGTCACTAAATAGCAATACAAAGCTAGGTGCAAAATAAAGTTTACAAAACAAGATCTTAACTCACCCTCCTCAAACCATTTATCTCATGCTTAAGGAAGCATAGGTGGCCATATAGCTAGCAGCCTGATGCCAAGGTTTGTGTAAGCAGCTCAGTACATTCCTGTCTCCAGAATGGCAAAGAACATCACATGTTAATTCACTCCCCTATAGAAAGGATAGGCAGAGGCTATTTGGCCTTTGGTTCTCAAATCAACAGGACAGCTCCTTCCCAGGGCTTCTACTTTGAGGGGATTTCCCTCCACAGTTTGCTGTCCCTCCAAAGGAATTGCTTTTAATACCACACATCCTACACAGCAGGATAAAACAAGTCTGGAATACTGTCCCATTCCTCCCCCTCCCCCCCCCACCTTATGTGTGCTTGTACTCATCTGCACATTTTTGGTTTCAGTTCATAAGTAGCACCTTTAGCTGAAGATCAAGAGAAAAACAGTATTTAAAGTTATAAATAAAAAAATGCATTAGCCGCTGCATTGTCCAATTCCAAAGCAAAGGACGCACTACTGCACAATGTAAATGAGCTAAAAAAACATCTATAGTGTTTCTGCAAGGAGTACCACCTTCAATGGAAGTCAAACTTAACATATGCTGGCCATAATACACCTAGGAACACCAAGTCAGGCTGTACATATACACCCGCCCATTTGGAATTAATCAGCTCTCAGGAGTACTTAAAAAGGCTGGGTTTCAATGAGAAATGAAAAACTACTAGCTCAAAGGACACTCTACAGTATGGCTCTTTCAGATGTTCTCACCACTCCATTTTATTTTTTCCTGAGTTTATATCATAATTAACATGTGTTTGCTATTATATACAAAATACAAAGTACTCAAACATGAATATATCCTTTAGATACAGCTCAGATTCCCCATTTCCTGCAATGATTCAGGAACACCTCCATCCAAAGCTGCTTTTGTATAAGCAGTACTTCACATGCTTACAGATAAGAGAAACAAAACCCAAAAATAAGTAGTGAAACTAGTTCCTTCTCCAGAAGGAAATCTGCAAATCTAACTTCATTTTCTCAGCTAGGCAAAGTATCCTCAGGACAGCATAAAGTTCCAAAAAAAAAAAAACAAAAGGGCAGCCAGTACCTTTTCAGCTTTTTCCTTTAAATACACTATGCCTCTCACCTCCAGAAGCTTCCTTGGATCATACATCAGGTGCAAGCCAATACAGAAACAGACTAGGATTAACATGACATCATACTCTCCTTTTCAAGACCCCACCAAGGAATTTAATAAATCATTTTCTCTTATTTACAAAGTAACAGTAAACTATTTCCAAGGAACTTGCAAGAAGAAGAAACAGCACAAGACTGCCAGACCAGCCCTTCCCCAATAATTTGGTTTGGCTGTGGATTTCCAGGGCCTTAAAGAGGCCTCTCAGGGGTTTGTCACACATGCACCACCCAGTCTGACACTCAACAGAATTAACAAGTACTCTCTTTTATTGTCTGAAGCATGACATCTGAAAAAGAACAAACAGCTCACCAAACTTTTAGATATAGGTCAAATGCCAGAAATGAACAGAAAATATCCTGGGAATTTAAAAAACAAAAAAAAACGCAAAACTACCACACACCACAACCAAGAGCTGTTTCAGGCAACACTAGCAAAAAAAAAAACCACCAAGCCAAAAATATCACACATCTACCTTTTGATATTTGAAATTTCTTATTCACAGTAAATGTTCCATTGCTCAGTATCTATTGACAGGTTTCAATTAGTTCTAGCTAGACTTCTGTTCTCTATGACAAACAATACCTACACTTTCAGAAAAAAGTTTGATTAAGTTGTGCTGCGAGATATGGGAATACTGGACATGAGGGACTGCTGTTGTGCAGCTTGGTGATACTGAGCAGACACTGGGATAACTGAGTGTACTATGGAATGTTTTATTGTATAACTACATAGTGAGATGATGAGTATTGAGGTAGTTAAGGTGAGAGGCTTTGATATGCAGCCTATTGAAAATATCCAAAAACTGACATAAGCAGTTATGAAGTCAATGGACAGTCTGGGGCTTCTCCAATAAGCAATCCAGAGATTTAACTGATCTTCAGAGAAACACTTTTCTGTGGAGACAACGAAAAATAAGATCTACATGTGGCCTTAAAACATAGTCTGATACAACACTGCATTTATCCAACTCATCCCAGCAATCCTCTCACGATAGAGTTTTGTTCAGTCAACTGCCTAGCAAGGACAGTCTGATGCTGCATTTACTCAAGATGCCATGAGTCCAAATTAAAAAGTTTCTTGTACTTCTTCAACAAATAAAAGGTTAAGGGGTGTGACTTGTATATAAACCCTGTATTAATACTGAAGTGAATATAGGCAGTATGAAGGAAGCCTTAGTATGTACACAATACATACAACACACAAAACAATTATTTTCTAACAAGCCATCTTACAATTTTTAATTAAACAAATGTCCTTCTCTAAGAGAAAAAACGGCCTAGGAACTGGTCTGCAATCCTTCATTTCTGAACAGACCTATTTCCTACTTATCTAGTACAGCATCACTAAAATCCAATGAATCTTGCAGAGTACTTGGTAATTTTTAATGGCACTTAATTCAATGTTAGACCTCTCTTTTTAAGCCCCTACCTCTTCTCCTCCCCACATTAAACAGCCCTCTATATCAATCCAGTCTGTCACTCAAGAGTTCATTTAAAGCAGCTAAAGGAACTTAAGAGTCTAAAAAGGCAGCTTTATTCAAAAATACCTGTCTTACAATACAACCCTCAGCAAGCAGAAAATGTGATCCTTTCCTCTGCGAAAAGAATAATTCATCTCTGCAAAACACCAGACATAACACTGCATCTCCTACAACAAACTAGGCCAAACAGGTACACCACATTTGCCTGTTTCATGTTTAGCACACATGCACTCTCACTTGGTCCTTACCATCTCACCCTCCACAGTACACTGTAAACACACAGCAGAACAGAGTATTAAATAGCATTGCGGGAAGTACAGCACAGTAGCAGGGAAAAGGTGACAATGATAAGGATACTAGAGAAAAGTACACACCAAAACCAAACTACAGCAGTTTGGGGTCATACTATTCTTCCTAATTACAAATGGTACCTCTTGGTGAAGACGGATTTCTTATTCATGCCATGGGTATGCTCAAGTAATCTAAATATGCTTGATTCAATCTTCCATCTCCATCATCTACATTTGTCTTCAACTCCTCCAGCTGGGCTGAGAAGCTTACTGATTGGACAGACTTCTACAGAATCACTAAAGTTTTAGGAGAGAATGCTGGCAATAACTTGGACTAGAAGTGTGTGAACCTAAAGCCTTGATTTGTCTGGACTGAAAAATTGTAGAAATATTAAGACAACATCAAAACAATGTCTTACCTGACCAGTCAGCTGTACAAAGAGGTCATACATGCATGGAGTCAAACCATTGAGTTTGTTTTACTATTCCCCATTTTCTAGGGTCCTGTCATCAGTTTCATTCAAGAAGTTGATGGGATTTCTTTATATACTTACAACAGGACTCAACATCAGATGTTACAAACTGAAGCAAACCTTCTACATATAAGGAACCTATGCGAGATCAGCTTTAAGTTGTGCAGCAGCTCTTAGATCTATCTCTACATCCATCAGCATGCTTCTTTCCATCAGTAACACCACCCCTTTTCCAAGTGTCTCAAAAGCAAAATTCCTCAGTGAACAGAAGTCATCAAGGTTACGTCAATGTCCTCCTTTATTATAATCAAAGCAAAGGCATTGCCACCTTCTCCCACAACTCCAGACCTACCAGCAGCAATAGTAGGAGCCAAGAAAGGAAGAGTAACGACAAAGATACTACTATATAAGTTCTTAGCAAACATGCAAGTGCCCCGAAACTAACTTCTTCGTATACCTTAATTTCACAGTCCCTTAACCAGTCAACTTACTCCCCTCAAACTACCACAAATCACAATGGACAACTAATTCTACCAAAGAACACAAATAACTATGAGAACTTTAAAGGTGTCAGGAATATATGCCTCATGATTACAATGGACTCTGTGCTTCTCCACAGGATTGGAAGAGCACTTTCATCAACAAAAACTTATGTACTCAATTTACTTGCCTAAGCTTTTTTGCTAAGTGACCAAGCAACTCTCAAACAGCTGCTCTGGCCTGTTCACATGTTCATACAATTTCTGAAGCACAAGTCTAGAAGTGTGACAGGGATCAATTCAGTACAACTCTAGCACTCCTGCCAGCTTAGCTGGGTAAGCAATCAAGACAAAGTTTAGTGACCTTGTTACTCCCAGATGAAACACAGATGCCAACAAGAGTTAAACATACATGATTTTTTAGAAACACACCTGGTCCCCAAGAACAGAAAGACTGCAGGCTTGATTCTCCTCTCGTACTGGGATAATTAAAGATTATGAAGGAGTGCAAAGTGTGGCTCCTTACAAAATCTAAGTCCTTGGGTATTGTGGGCTCTTCCTTAAAATATTTCCACTGCATCCATTATCACTGTATGCACCTGCCATAAACAGAGATAAATCTGCATTGCACTTGAAGAACACTAGGAGAGTTTGCAGAGGCTCTTAACAGAAGAAATACAAGTTTGTTTTTTGCTTTCCCACTCCTTTCTAGTCTGTAAGGCTTTTATAAACATGGAAAAGTTGCAACCAGATTCGCTTTCTGATCCTAGAACACCCTTAATTTTCCTCACATCAGAAACTAAGTTTTCTTCTGAGAAAACTACCATGCACTATGGAATGGAGTCCAGCTTTCAAATAGTTTTTGATACCGGGCAAAAACAGATCCTGACAGAGCTCTTCTGCATCCCTGCTTCCCAGGCAAGTAATTTTATTTCCAATTTCTCATTACCTACTTCAAAAAAAAAAGCATAGCCTACAACTGTGATGTTTAAAAAATGTCATTGTAAGAATATCTAAAGTCATGGCATAAGGCAAGTTTTGCACACATCTGCAAACAGCAGCAAGTTTAAGATATGAATGCCGCATAAGTTCTTTCTAATTTTTCCAAACAAAGCATCAAACACAGCTATATCCATAAAAAAACAGACATTCCAAAGTTGCACCATTTTTGTTTCAAATACTGATGAGCAATTTCCATATTTATACTTTATACTACAGATCTGCTGCAAAGGTAAATAGACTGTTTATTATCCTTTAGGAAGAATTTGAAATTGTCAGCTAAGATAACTATTTTGCACTATGTACAAGTCTTAAAAATGAGTAACAAGTTTGGCCAAGAGTTTGTTCTTCCTTATGTTATATCAGAAATGAGTTTTAAAAAGTCAAGAATCCTAAGGAAATTTAGCTATTCTGCCTGACTTTACCTTACAAAGGCAGCCTACGGTTTTTTGATCTACCGATCTTAATCCAGAACTAACCAAACCACAGAAGCGAGATCAGCTACAAGAGAGATTAGCCTTTAAGATGTACATCAGGATTTTCTTTTGTATCACCTAGAAGAGAAATACTTGCTAACTAGAGTTTATTTTAATCAATATATAGAAAGTGAAAGAGCTATATGCTAATATGTCAATAGAAATTGTTAAGAGTGTCAAATACAAGTCAAGAGTATCACTTGCAAAGCACAAGCAACATTAATAGCCACAAAACACAGGAACTCTCCAAATCTTTTAATTTTGCTTCCTCCCTTTACTATCTTCTCTTCTATAAATATTTCTTATGCAAAATTCATTTTCTTCCATTGAAGACAACATTGTCAAGATAGACTCTTCTAAGAAGGCGATGTTAGGAGGCAAGTAAATTTGTAACAGTTATCTGGGAAATATTACAGCACTTTAATAGTAATTTGCAGGCCTGTGAGCATAACAGTCATCTTCTTGTCTTTTATATAGCAAGTCTAACTTCTTAATAATTAAATTCCCTGCATAAAATTCCACAGAAGTTTTAACACCTGAGATATTTATAAGTCGAGAATAAAGGAACATGAATGGAATAGTATTAAGTTGTTAGAGCTCTGATTTGCATAACCTTCCACGGGCAATATACACAACTGCTCAACATCTCTGAATTAACATTTCAAAAACACAAGTTGTAGGATATACAGTAAGGATTACTCTCCTAGCAGTTGTTTTGTAACAAGTATCACAGAAAGATCAAAATTATTAGCAAGAGATGTCACTTTCAAAAGCCTCTCCTAATAAGAGCATAAGATATTAAGCAAGAGCTACCTTAATGTTTCAAGATTTTTTTGTTGGTTTGTTTTAGGGGTTTTTTTTTGCTATATCAACCACTCCCCAAGAAAAATACTGGAGCAGAAACAGTGAAAGTAACTTAAACACAACCTGTTTCAGATTACAACCTTAAACAGCACGTGTACTAGTGCCCTCAGCCTTCAGTAAGTAAACCAGACCTGAATGCAACATCTACTGATCTGATATCATTATCAACTTTCCATTAAAAATAACTTTAGAACTAACTCCCAGGAGTAGTCTCTTGAGATGCTCAGAGTAACACAGAACACCACCAAAGCAGCTCGAACAGATACCCAACTCTTCAGGGTTTGAAGAACCCTAGGAAGTAGACAAAAGAGAATTATACCATTTTCCTGACAAAATAGTACGCTGGCTTGGCAAGAAGTTCATAAAGTTCCATGGTATTTTGAAGGCAGGTGCAAGCAAAACATGCTTTACACTAAGAGCCACAGGAATGAGGTTACCAGCACAGAGCCCAAACTGATCTCTCTTTTCACTAAAACAGTCAGAGAGGGTAAGCACAGTATGTGCTTATAGATCAGTTGGTCTTTTATGTAGGCTTAACGAGTAGTTTAATTTCAATGGTTTAAGATGCTTTAGGAAAAGACTCATAGCTATTAATCTGCATTTGAGACAGCTAAACGCATGAAAACTTTACCTCAAGTGACCATATGTAGGTTAGATACAGAAGAACTAGCTCAATTCTGATTTGTCTTTGAACATTTTATGCCGCACGTGTGGAAAAACTACAGCACGACACAGATATTTTAGAGCTCTGAATAGGAAATCATTTGAACATTCTGCATGATATAAGTAACAATCCTCTCCTTAAGTTTTCTGCTTACCACTTCTCATTTACGTTATTTCGCCTGGCCTAAATTCAACCCCAACACCTAGCTTTAAGCCTCCTCCATTACACGCACCTACCCTGTTCTCAAATTACAGCGTGACAAATATTGTAAATGCTGATGCTGGGTGTACTTGGTGATACACGTTTTTCAATGTCACACACATATTGCTTTATTTTGACTGAATTTCATTTTAGGTAATAAACAAGTAAGCCAACATACATTAAGCTCATTGTGCATCATTCCCCACAAAGTTAAAACAAGAAGCCACCCAAAAATACAAAAAAACAGCCTTTTTTCTTACAGTAACTAAAATTATGGAGATGGGTATACTGCAACTCCACTAAACCCTAAAACCTTTTATGATAATAGTTTGAAGTTGAAAATAAACCAACTTTTTCACAATCAAATCACTCAGACAACAGAAATTTACCAATTATAGCCATTTAAAAGACAGAAAAAACTTGTTATCCAATTACCTAACTGAAAGGCTGTTTCTTGAGATATACTATTATTTTTTAATAAAGATGGATGAATCAGTTTTGCTTCTATAAAGAAAACAGACAATACACCCACACAAGCATAAGAGCCAAAGGACTCACTCTGATTATATTTAAGCTTAGGGAAGCAACTAATAGACGACAGGTTTTTTTCCCTTCCCAGTAGCAATCAGTCTTACTGGCCTGTCTTGTCTGTTCTTGCCTGGTCTACAGACCTAACATATTTTCATTGCATATGCCCATTTGAGAAGTAAGAATTTAGTGAGCACACATTGAGCACATGGGGAAGGTAATTCCCCACTTATTCCCACATTACTTAAAAGAAGCGGCCTGCCCCTCCTCTTATCAAAGGAAAATCTGCTGCTCACTTCTTCCAATGGGCCCTATGCCCCTGTTCCCATTTGTTACGTTGCAAAGGCCGGGGCTGCAAAGGAGGACAGATGAAATGCAAGTGCCACTGTCAGAACAATTCTTCAGGAAATCCACTTTCAGGAGTTCCACTGAAAAGAGAATGAACAGGAACTGGCCAAGAACTGGCTCAACTGACCTATCAAGCAACACTCGGCTACCAGACTTTTCACTGGGCAGCCTAATCTAAGTGAAAGGGTAGAAGAGAAAAAATTTTCCCTGTACATTGGCTCCAGCTGGGTTAACTTTTTAAGAGCAATATACCCAAAGCTGTGATCCCACACACTCTATAGGAAAGTTCAGACACTCAAAACTAAGCTTTCCTCTAAGACAAAAAGTTCAGAGCGGATTTCTTTTCACAGTATTATTGCTATCTGCACAGCTGAGACATTCAGCTTTATCAGTCACTGGGGCAAGCAAGTTTTAATTCAACCACTGAATCTGACAGTCAGAAAAGTTTTACCTCAGTGGGCTGACAGGCCTCCCCTATTAAAAAATCATCAGATTTCAAGACTAGAAAAAAAATAATGCAATACACATTAGTAGAATTATACAGCTTACCAGTACATAAGAAATTTCATCTATGTCTCTAGCCTTTATGGCCAGAAGTTAACCACAGAATATGAGCACAAATAGTCCCAACACACCATACTGCATCTAATTTTAGGCCACCTGCCTACGTTCACCGTCTTCCCAAAACACAAGACCGAACAGTAGTTAAAAGCCACGTGGACAGCAATGAAACCACTGCAAATGCTTAAGTCCTTGCTGCTAGCATCCTTCATAAACACTAAATCCTTTATCCTCTCCCCACCCCAAAGAACACAGAACAGATTTAAGAACTATTCCACTACCATAATGTAACGAATGACACTTAAAAAGGGAGGAAAAAACAAACCACAGCCCACACTGCTATTTCTGCTCTGTAACATCTAGCAGATCCCAACCTAACAGTGGGATCACTCCTTACAAGGCACTGTATACATGCCCACACATGAGTATATAAATCTTCTGCCATCTATACAAAGAAATACATGCACATGCATACAACGTACATGCCTTCCTCAATCGTTTCAAGAAAAATGCAAGACCCCAAGGACCTTCTAATGCTCTCAGGTGCCAAAATCAGCTTTTTGCATAATTCTTCATTGCTCCCAATGAGAGATTAAGATAGCAATGGCACGATTTTTCTCTCTGATGTTAGGGCCTCCACTGTCCATTTCAGAGCAGCCAAGAACTGAACTAGCACGAATCACCACCCTTAGGTGGTACATTTCCATTTCTGCATGCTTTGTGAAGAGAAAATTGTAGGTTTCTAAATCCATTACAAAAAGTTACTTTCACATATTAAAGAAGCTCAAACTAAAGCACAACAGTATTTCATGTATAATCATACTCTAAATTTAGAAAAAAGTACTTATTAGAAAACAATACATAACAGGTACAGCATTTACTGCACGGTTTGTTATAGTGTGTAATATAATCTTAAACCAGCATCCTTTTCAAGCCTCAGTACGCATAAGTGAAAAAAACTTGCTTTATTACCATACTACAGTCAAATCTTAGCCCTGCAGGAATCCCAGGTACCTAAATGTGCACGATTACTTCTGTGAGATTAGCATAAAGCCTACCTTGTCAATTCTCTATTAGCCATATATTTGCTACATTGAACAAAACACACAAAATTGCTTTGTGAAGAAAACAAGGTATCAACAAATTACAGCATGGAATGCCACGATTTGAGTTTATCCTCAAATGTCCTGCAAGCTTCCTATACCAGCTTACAAGGTATACACTTAAGGAAAGACAATTTTCTCTGTGCTCCATCCTACACAGAAAGATTAGACCAAGGCAGAACCCAGAACTGCTCAGTAGGTGATGTCTGGGAATACAAAGGTGAATTAACAGTTGTGTATCTAGTCGCAGAAAGAAACTGCTCTTACCCTTCAACCTAATACTTACTGTTGACTCCCACATCCTCAGCTACTCCAGAACCTCTCATTCTCAGGTATGTGAATCCCAGTATCAGAAAGAACAAGCATGCAGCAGTTAAGAGGAACATGGACAGGTAATGTGCACTGAAGCCTCCAGTGGTGGATACCTCCTCTCTTTTGAACTGTTGGAGAAGCTCCTCCTCGGGCTCTGAGAGATCCTTCTTGTAGGTGTTTTTCAGGTAGGTATGATTTGAACCCGTATGATTGGAGTGGTCGAGTCTAAGGGAGTACGTGGTTCCACCCGGGGGAAGGCTATTAGTAGCTGAATAGATCCTGGATTCAACATTATAGCTACCAGCAGCACCGCTGAGAACATGATTATTTGTCGTTTTCCTAATGGTGCCTGGAGGGTCAGTGATTTTACCACTGTCCACGTCCGTGAGCGGTGGTGGCAGCAACAATACTGCAGGGGATTTCTTAGATAGGCCAATACGGTATCTGGGGCTGGGAGGACTAGAGTCCAGATTTTCACATCCTCCTGCCCCCGCCGCCTCCTCCTCCTCCTGATTTCTGCCCCTGTCTAGACTCTCGGCAGCAGCCGCCTCCGCCGCCGCCGCCCTGTCATTTGTTACGACTACACCAGCACCACAGCCTCCGCCAGCCCTTTCTTGGCCCGTCTCCATCACGCCAGCGCCGGCTGCAGCGCATTTGCTTGTTATGAATGGAGCAGGAGACTTGCTGAGGCTCCGTCTGGACCGGCGAACTGCAGACTCCTCCTTCGGTACCTGCTGCTTGGCCCTCGCCCCCGCCGCCTCCTCCTCCTCCTCCGAGTCAGAGTACTTGTCCCTGCTGCCGCCGTAAGACAGGAGTCGGTTACCGTTCACGGTCCGGTTCTTCCACCGCTGCTGCTCACTCTCCTCCTCCTCCTCTTCCTCCTCCCCTCCTTCCTCGTCGCCGTCTCCGGGCTCCCTCACACCCTGAGCCGCCGGCGGTCTCCTGGCCGCCGCCCCCCACCAGGCGTTGGGCTTCCGCCTGGCCACCGCCTCCTCCGAGGGGGAGCTGTTACTCACCCCGCAGGCGCCGTGGGGGGCGGCGGGCCTCAGGCCGCGGAAGAGGGGTGAAGCCCGCTCCCTCCTGCTGCCGGCGCCGGCCTGGCTCCGGGGACTGCTTTCCACATCCGACTCGTCCGAGCTGAAGCCCAGCAGCACTTTGCCGCCCCCGGCAGGGGGTGCTGCGCGGCTCCGGCCGCTCCCGGCGGCAGACCCGGGGAGGTAGGGGTGCTCGGCTCCCACCAGCCGCGTGCCCACGCCCGGGGCCGCTCGTCCAGGGCCGCCGCCGCCCGGCGCCGCTCCGGCCCCCGTGTTATTGTTGTTGCTGTTCCGGGTCTTGTTGGCGCCGCTGCGGGCCCCAGCCCGCTCATCCTCGCGCAGCTTCTTCAGCTTCTTCAAGTAGACGGGCCGGGTGCTCTCGGTAACCGGCCCCGGGGAGAAGCCAAAGCGCCTCAGCTCCGAGAAAAGCTCCTCGTCCGTGAGCTGCGCGGCCGTCGCCATTTTTCGCTCCCCCGCCGCCGCGGCGCTTCCTGCCCACGCGCCGCGCCGCGCTCCCCGCCGGAACTGACGCGTGCGCACTCGGCTGTGGCCTAGACCTGCCTGTCACCCCGCGGGCACCGCCCGCCGGGGCCAGACGGAGGAAAGGGGGGAGGGGCGGGGCCGCGCGACGCCGCCGGGCCCTCCCCCACCCCACCGCCCAGCAACGGCTGGCGCGCGGTGGGCTGGCGCCGGC
>VZTO01004552.1:0-13624 GCA_013400615.1 Syrrhaptes paradoxus | reverse complement strand
TTAGTTTCTGGGTGCACATCATAAACACATGAATGTAGAAGCACTTTCTGAAAAGTAAATCATGCGGAAGGGAAGTGGCTGAGCAGGGTCAATGAAACCACCAATCATTTTGGAAAACGTCGGGCAATAACTATAGCTAACTAACACTAAATATTTGTACATAACCACTTGGTGACCCACCACCTTTTAAATACATTGTTCTGCAACGGCTGATTGGTAAAAAATCAACTATACCAAACAAAGAAAATAATCTATTTCAAGAGGTTTTTCTATCATGCATGATTTTTTGCCCATTGAAGTCAACGGCAAAATTATCTTGGATTTAAAGGGCACAGAATTAGGTCATTAGAGTCTCCTAATCCATTTGTCCTAAAGCTCCTAGAGAGAGACAAGCCCTGTAACTGTAGAAGAGAAGACATTTGTTTTAATTTTGCTTATTTGAGGTAACAAAATCTGGCACCAAATGCATTTGTGTGTCTGGGTGTAATTATTCTCCTTTCAAAGAACTGCTATTTCTCTCTCGCCTCAGGACCATTAAGGTGTTAAGTACAAAGACACCACTTGATGGAAGTAGGCTCCAGACAGTCTGAGATGTGAAGAATCAGCACGGTGAGAGTTACCACATCAGAGTGTTGTTTAAACAAAGGTAACTCAGTACTGCATCACCAACAGGGAGTGCGAGGAGGGGTGGGAGGCAGAGGAGGAAAAAAAAAGTTTATAAGAGCGGAAAGAGACAGAAAATCTTACCCCTTCTATTGTTCACAAAATTGTTTCCCATTCATTTGCTTCTCCCTTAACATCTCTCAAGTCTGAAGTTTAATATTTCTGTTGAATGTAATCACAGCTTTGTTGGCCGCAACAATTTATAAGGTAGAGATAGGCAAAGACAGAAGCTAGTGGTAAAGATTTCCGTATCAATAGCTGCTCTGTAAGTATGATCACGGGTTTGCAGCACTGCCGCCCACTCCCTCCACCTACTCTCCTGTTAGTTGACAAGGACAATCAGTCATCTCATCACAAAAACAGACTCAAGAAAGATGCCTCTATCTTCACAATAAATTGACCTGGATATTAAAATGCAAATCCGTCATCATAAACCTCTGGAAATCCACTTGGATAATAACAACTAATGTGAAGCTAGCTTAAGGCTTTGAATAATGGCTTTGAAAATAATTCCAAAGAAAGTTTTTCCCCCCCTTGTTTACCCTCTTTCCATTAGTTTCATGAACCAAACCTTTTTCTATATTCTCCAACAATATCTGCAGAATAACCTGTGGCAAGTGGGAGGAAATAAAAAAAGATGACCAGTTTCTCTGGAGCTGTAAATCAGCGTATGACCAGAGGGGTGCAACTGGAACAGTCGAACTTGACCTTGTCTGGTCTTACTGGACATTTACACTGTCACCTCCAGTCGTTATCTTACCTGGGGTATATTTTTGGCTTGAACGTGGCAGTATTCACAGCTGGACATGTGTGTGCCTGATGCAGCCCAGATATCAGCCCTGAAGGTCTCAGTCAGTCTGTGCAAAAGGTCTAAAAAGAAGCGTTTAAGATAGATTGAACTGAAAGGAAAATTTTAAATTTCCCCATGGGCTTCAGCTTCAGAAAGAAAATTCCATATTTTGAAAAGACAGGATTTTACTTATATACTGGTTTTGAGACATTATGTTAAGATTAATAATGCTTTGTCTCAGAAACACACTGGGAGGGGATTAATTCACCTTTCGTGCCGGAGCTTGTTTGCCATTTTATGTGTGTGGTCACAAAGGTGACTTTTGGTTTAAATATGGATGTGCTTGTGAGAGGTTGGTGGAAAGCAGCTGTGTCTCTTTTACAGAACCCGATAAAAGAGAAAGAGCATATCAGTGGTGGTCACAAGGCTATTGCCAAGACCATGTTAGATCTTCTGTTAAAAAGTTTATAACCCAGACAAAATCTATTTTTACCATTATAAAATCCAGCAAGATAGATCTCATATCTACAGCTCCTTTCTGATAGCTGTTGGAAACATCTGGAATAATTTTAGCAGGCATGGAAGACTGCAAGAATACATATCCACGGACTAGTGTTCAGGATCTATCTCTAAATCAATCAAATTCTTTTGTTTCCTTTTCTCTTTCACTAGAAACTGTATGACAGGCAACAATGCGATAAATTATGAAGTTATATCAAGAGATATGTAACCCCCTTTGGTTGTTTTTTCACATCAATGTTGCAGACCTACAATTTTTTATTAATCATGATACATAGAAGCCCCATCAGTAATGGTACAAGATACCATGCAAACAAAATCTCTGCATTCTAGCAGTACAGATGAATATATCATTCACTGCAGCAACTCTCACTTTTACTTCATCAGATTATAATTTATCTTAGTTCAGGGGCACTCTTTAAAGTAGGCAAATAAGAGAATGGCCCAGGCATAACAAAGAGTATATATGAGATAGCCAGGTTAGAATGGAAGCAGGAGGCATCCTCCAATGTCACCACCTTTCCAATTGACCCCACTGAGCCTACAAAAATATCTAAGGTCTTCCTTGCAGATACAAAGTTTGTTTGCCAAAGGAAATGAAGTGGGGATTTATGGGAAAAATATGGACCTGTAGAAACGAGAGATCAGGATGGGAGAGAGAGAAGAAGTAAAGGATAAGACAGGGAGGGAGCTCTGGCATGTAAATGTCGTTTCAGAAGTTTGACTGTGATTGGCAGCAATGCATATTAACATTCTCAATCAGCAGCTCCCTGTCCTTTTCTAACGGCAAGTTTAGAAAAAGGTAAAAATACAGATTTTACTTACAAAATTTTATTCTCCTTGATTCATCAGGAAAGCAACTCTACAAATGTTTTTCATGGTTTCCCACATGAAAAAAAGTCTCTGTAGGTTTTTATCAAGTAAAAGTCATCTTTTCTTCTTAGAACTCTGAATCATTAAATCATCAGCCCATCATAACAAGGACAATGCTGGGATCCCACAAACAAGAGGTGTATTCTCAACGTGCCATTGAGTGAGCCAGTGGAGCAAAGACTGGCAGCATTTCTGATGAAATGCTGATTGATAACAGAGGTAGAGTATTTATAGCAAGCTCTATGATATGACTTTTTATAGAACTTAATGCAGGAGAGTACAAACTCAGCTCATTATTTTTTCTCATTCTGAACCAAGGCTCCACATCTAAAATGCTATTGTAAGTGAAGATAAAGACCCTGTTCTGAAGAATTAGCATCCTCTAGCAAACCTGTTTCTCCCTCTGCAGGTGAGACCTGGTTTCATTTGACTTGTGAAGAGTCATCAGTGCCCAATCTGATATTTTAAAGCTATTAAGGACACAGAGCTCTGCCAATCCAACAAATGTATATAGTCTGACCCAGCATAAATACAATAGCTGCAATCTTACCTGATATCCTGGAAACTTAAGGATGGGAGAAAAGGTGAATTTCTATAGCCTATACTAAGCAAAATGATAACTAGATAAAGTTTGACAAAGGTTGTAAAGAGTAGTCAGAAGATTATGTTATGATTCCCTGATTGATAATGGGATCTCTTCAGCAGTGCATGAAAATATTTGAAGAGATTTATACACTTGTTGCTGGACCAGATCGTTACAAACCTAAGAAAACATTTTTTCAGAAGCTTGGAAACTGGGCAGAAGGGAATTGAAGACGGCCTTAAGTACCAAGGACCTGACCAAAGTTTTCTGACTAGTAGAGACAAGTAGAAATAATACCCTTTATGAATAAATTAAGAGGTTTAAAAACTAAATAAAGCCCCAAGCTTCTAAATGTGACATGCTTAACTCATGCATTTGCTTTCAGTGTTTTCTACAGGTATAACCCAACGTGCATAGCTCACCTCTAGATCAATGTAAAACCATGTTCATAAAGATAACTTTCTGAATAATTACAACAAGCAAAGCTACCAAATATCTCAATTCTTGTGGGCGTATACAACTAGGTTATCCTTTTTACTTTGTCATGGTATAAGCACAGGGCTACACACAAGTTTAAGAAATCTGGTCCTCCTTTTCTTCTTCTCTACTAGTCTAGGGCCTGTATCTCCACAAAAAAAAAAATCAGTGTAAAAGTGTGTGATAGTAAAAGTGATGAGAAAAAGAAATCTGAAATCAGATCTGGTTTGTATTTCCATTCAAGCAGTGTGAGATTTATGAACTTTGCAGTAAATAGAGATGGGGTCATCTGCAGTGAGCTCTTCTGCCATTCAGGTTCCCTGGGTTTATTGCCACAGAGAATTACAAATAGTCTCACTCTCCTCAATAACAAAGCAGAAGGAGCTGCACTTGCTTACATCTACAGCTATAGTTTAACATTGTGCCCTTTGTTGTTCCTGGTTTTCTTTCCGCCCCCCAATACTTTCTATTTAAGAGATACTGCAATTCTAAAGATCATGAGAATAGTAAAATTTTGTTTATCCTTCACTTCCTAAACCATGAATGTCTATGTTTGTAGAATTTATACAGAATAAATGTTACCAGTATGCTTTCTGTATGAATTAGAGTGGGGTCGTCCTGCTCCCAAAAGGTGATTGTATCGGACAGTGTACAGCGTCATGATGGACTCACCTGAAGATACACAGATAGTAGAAAGCTTTGGAGAAAGAAAGATTTCTCAGGGCAAAGCCATGAGGAAGACAAGTGATTTGGCCAAGTATATGCAGGGAATCTAGGGCAGGGCTGGGAACTCAGTCCTAGAGCTGAGACCTGTAGATAGATCTTGAGCTTTGGAAATGCTTGAATCCTCAAGTCCGTCTCTATTTCTCTCATGTCTGGCTAAACTTCAGGATTATTGGTTAGCCTATGTGAAAATAGATAATTAAGTTTTGAAAAGTGCCATGGCCTCCAGAGCTGGCATCACTCTGGTAATTATGCTGATGCTAGAGGCCTGCAGCTTGACTTTCAGGATGTTGCTCTGTTAAGGATGTAACTATTATTAGATAAAGCACAATTAGAGAGTCATTATTTTAAAAAAGAAAAAAAAAATAGAAAGGAAATCCTAGAAAGAAAATGAAGAACAACCAAACATTAAAAAAAAGCCCCAGACACATAACTTGCAGGAACCGGAGAACTAAAATTGTACAAAATACTTGCCCAATAACTCACTACATCAATCAACGAGTGACACCTCAGGGCTATCTACCAACCAATAAAAATCAAACCATTTGGAAGATGCTCTCCAGGTCATACACCCCATCCACCTTTGCCCAAGTCTATGGTGGCCCAACCTTACCCTTCGGGTTACTTAACCATGGGTACCCGGGACCAAGCTCACATGGCCGGAGCTGAAAAACTCAACACCCTGCTCCTCCTGACCTCCAGCAACCATCATTCCAGCAAAACAGGAAAGAGGAATTAGAGGTAACCATGTTTCTGCAACTGTGCATTGTTCTACACATTAATAATCACTTTGCCACAGTGATTATTACGCAAAAACTCCTTCACATGGATCCTGTTAGTGCACAGTAATTAGTGCATGTGCTTAGTCTGTCTTGACCTAACCCATGACAAAAGGATGAGAGTGATTAAAAGTTTTGACTGGCTTACTTAGCATTCCTCACTAAAGATATACATATATTGTTTAATTAAATATTGAAAATAAATTAATGAATTAGAACAGGTGACCTGAGGAACACAGCATCAGTCATAAACAGAGGTTTCATTTTGAAACAACAATATGTCTTATTACTGAAAACCATAAAAAGGGGAGGAAAAAAATGGTATTTTGAAAAACAAGACTACTGTCTCTTAAAAACTGTGAGGCACTAATACTGGTTTTGGACAAACAAAACTATTTGGTGCACTCTGTGAGATGTTTTAGATTACATGCATTTTTCTTGAATTGATGTGATTAGACTTAGCCAGATATCCATGCATAGCAATTAAATCTATAATGGCTCTATGTTTTACAGAGATTCCTCTCTAGCACTCACAAATGTAAAGTATTTTTATCAATATTTTTTCCAATATTGCCCAATATTTTGTGTAACTGCATTTGGCATTCTAGAGAAAGCTTGGCATTTTTCCACCAGTAGATCTAGCCTTACTCTCATGGATGAAACACTGCATAAGAGAGAACAGCAAGAGGCTGTCTCTGCAGTGAGGCCTCAGATTGAATAAACTTGGATAATGCATCAAACTTTCTGCCTTCAGGGGAATCTGCCTGTCCAAAACCAGTACCATCTGATTCATCAGGAAGACATTCTTTATATTCTTTATATTCACATGAAGGACTCAGAGCACATAAATCATCCAAGACTGAAATTTCACCAAACTTTAGCTACTTAAAAGTTCAGCACTGAGGCTAAGACAATGAGCTAAGCTCTTCCAAAAACCAGTAGGAAGGCCAAGGCACTTCTGAAGGATGCTTTACCCATTGCTAAAATAAGTATGCAGCTCTGAACATACTTTTTACTTGAAAACTGAGCATTTTTAATATGTAAATTAGAATAGACTTTTTCAGTTGGAAGGGACTTACAATAATCACCTAGTCCACCTGCATGACCAGTTCAGGGCTGACCAAGTTAAGGAATGTTGTTAAAGACATTGTCCAAATGCTTCTTAAACACTGACAGCTTGGGGCATTGACCACCTCTCTAGGAATCCTGTTCCAGTGCTTGACTGCCCTCTAGGTAAGGAAATGCTTCCTAATATCCAGTGTAAATCTCCCCTGGCACAGTTCTGAACCATTCCCATGTGTCCTAACACTGGATCCCAGAGAGCAGAGCTCAGCACCTCCCTCTCCACTTCCCCTCCTGGGGGAGCTGTAAAGAGCAATGGGGTCTCCCCTCAGCCTCCTTTTCTCCAAGCTAGACAAGCCCAAAGTCCTTAATCTCTCCACACAGGTTATGCCTTCCAGCCCCTTCAGCAGCTTTATTGCCTTCTTCGGGATACATTCAAGGACCTTCACATCCTTCTTAACCTGTGAGTCCCAGAACAACACACAGTGTTCAAGGTGAGGCCTCACTAATGCTGAATACAGAGGAATAATCACCTCTTTCGACCTACTGGTTGTTCTGTGTTTGATGCCCCCCAGGATGCGGTTTGCCCTCTTGGCTGCCAGAGCACCCTGGCAGAGCCTGCTGCCGAACAGCACCCCCAGATCCCTTTCTGCAGTGCTGCTCTCCAGCCGTTCCTCTCCCAATTTATGCTTGTGCCCAGAATGACTGGCCCAAGTGCAGGATCTGACATTTGGACTTGTTAAATTTCGTCCCATTAACCGTAGCCCTATGCTCCAATCTATCTAGATCCCTCTGCAAGACCTCTTGTCTCTCAAGAGACTCAATAGCACCTCCCAGTTTGGTATCATCAGCAAACTTGTTAATGGTGCATTCAACTCCTGCATTGAGACAGTTGATAAATATATTGAACAGAACCGGCTCTAGAACTGAACCTTGGAGAACATCACTGGTGACCAGTCACCAGCCAGATGTAGCTCCATTCACTACAACACTTTAAGCCTTTCTGTTCAGCCAGTTCTTCAACCAGCACACCATAAATCCACTCATCCTACAGTTGGACAACTTGTTCAGAAGGATGCTGTGAGGGACAGTGTCAAAAACCTTACTAAAATCCAGAAAAACCACATCCACCACCTTCCCTTCATCCACTAGGCTGGTGACCCTATCATAGAAGGAGATCATTAGTTAAATAGGACTTTCATTTCGTGAACCCACATTGACTGTGCCTGATGATTCCATTGTTCTTTAAATGCCTTCCAGTAGTACCCCTTCTTCATAATTTTTTCAGGAACTGAGGTTAGACTAACAGGCCTGTAGTTCCACAGGTCTTCCCTCATGCTTTTTTCGAACATTAGAGTAACATTGGCTAACTTCCAGGAACCTCTCCAGACTTCAAAGATCTTTGGTAGATGACTGAGAGGGGTCCTATCACAACATCCAGTAGCTCCTTCAGAACTCTGGGGTGTATCCCATCAGGCCCCGTGGACTTGTGAACATTCAGCTCATACAGCTGGTCCCTTACATCTTCAGTGTCCACAAACAGAAAGTCACTTCCCACACTCATGGTTCTCCAACTCAGGGGACAGAATTACTTCAGGTCTACCAGCATTATTAAGGACTGAGGCAAAAACCTCATTCACTGCTTCCACTTTTTCTTCATCTCTATTAGTCAGATGACAATCTTCAACAAGCATTGATCCAATGTTTACTCTAGACTGCCATACTTTAAAAAGCCCTTGTTGNCTCTTGCTATTAACATACTTTAAAGAGCCCTTCTCTTTATCTGAACCAACACTAGCCAGTTTCAACTCTGAGCTTTGTCCTTTCATGTCTTCTCCCTGGATAAACGAACCACAGTTCTATATTCTTCCTGCAAAACCTGGCCTTGCTTCCAGAGATCATAGAGACAACGTATTTTCTCATTGTCATTTTTACAGAGTAACATTTCCGAAGCAGACGGCACCTTAGCATTAGTTTTTCCAAGTACATAGATTACAAGTTGAAATTAAAGATGTTACAGATATATTTGTACATGAAAAAGCCTGATAAGCCCAAAGATATAGGTTTTGGGGCCTAGGGGTATTTTTGATAAGCATGTCTTTGCCTTCACAAAATAATATCAACTTGCTTTTCTAGTTAATTCCTTCAAATATTGCCTCTCCTGTTTAGAAATACTGTTACGTCAATAGCACAGTAGTTTTATTAAAAGAACTACAAATAAAATAATTCTTCTTACAAGGAAATCAGCCCAAATAATATTGAGTTCTGAATCATCAGTCAACTACTCAGCAGTGTGCAAAAACCAAAGTGGTTAAATTATTTTTATAAGCAAAAAACTTCACCACTGTCATGAACACAACTCTTTCAATGTGAATAGCTGCACAACTGCTTCTGAAGGCGACTATTAGCTTAAGGCTTCTTAGAAAGGCAGGTAAAGGCTGCTGCCCTAAGAATGAGGAGCTGAGGTAAAGCTGCCTTTGTCAGCGGAGTTGGGTAAGAAAGGGCAAATTTGAGGTAGAAAGACAGGGGAAAAGCCAGACCAGGAAAATCTTGCTTGGGTCACCTCTCCACTGTCAGAGTGATCAAGAAGGTAGTGGAGGGAAAGCTGAGGGACAACACAACTGTGAGAAGACTTAGTCAGAGTTCTTGGTTCATAGGGTTTGGACGTTTTCTAACTAGCCTCTGATACTGAATCTTCCCAAAAGTAGGAAAAAGTGAATACCTTCTGGAAGGTTTCTATCTGGGCATGGAGAACGTGCTCCCAAACTCTCTGGAATCCTTTCTCTCCTGGTGACTCCACAACTTTTAACATTAAATTAACATGGATTGAGACCACATTAAAAACCGTGTAGGTAGCAAACAGAATACTGTCCAAAAGCTAATTCCATGAAAATACCTATATTTGAGTGGATCAGTAAATGCATCCGTCTGCTGGGCTTGTGTGCTAAGTCAATTAAGATCCCTTTGAAATATATGGGTCTTTAAGTGCACAGCTATAAGAGAGAGCTGATGTTCAGTAATCTTTTTATAAAAATACTGTCTTGGGATTTAGAACAGAATTTAGCTCGGTTGTTGATATTTGCAGGCATGATTAAAAGTAACTAAGTAGAATTTAACATAAAGTCTGCACAAGCACTAAAATTGATGCTAGAGCTTCAATATTAATTATGTTGGTAGAAATAAAAATCTATAGGTCAAAAGTGATGAAAATAACTGAAGGAGTTTATACCATTTTGCTGGCTGCATACATATTTTTAAAGTGCTCTGTATATAAAGCTGGATGATACATGACACTAAATCTAACACAACCACCTTATTTTTCATAACCAATTTGGAGTTAATATGATAAATAATATGTATGTATGTAAATCAGAGTTCTTGTAAATGAAAAAATACACTATAAGCTTTACTTAAGTTAAAAAAGCCCACCTCATGCTGTTTTCTTACACATAGCATTTTGCTGCAAGTAAAATTAGACAAATAAGGTGTTTCCACTAGCATTGCATTTACAGATAATTTATTTTCCAAGCATCAGTGACAAGTCCCAGTAAGATCTCTTATCTGATATGTGTTATCCATTGCCATTTCTATTTAGTTATTTTTTTTTATCTCATTGCAAGTATATTAACCATGAAGAATGCCTCCTCCCTCCCCCAGGTTATCACTGAGTTTGTAAATAAATATTTTGAAATATTTAGTCAGTCACGTATGAGCTGCTATTTTAATAGATTTGCAACAGTTACATGTCCTTATTTATCTCTCATGGTACTAACAATGTATTTAAATCCTTTATTTCCTCAGTATTCACAGCAAATGCTCATTATCTGACTTATCATTCTAGAATACCATCAAGATGCATGTCAAATGATGACAAATCATACCAAGAAATACAATTATTAGAAAGTGCCCTTGAGATGAAGGGGTAAAGCTTGCCAGACATTTTTCAATAAAATAATATTAAAAAAAAAAATTGCTGAACCTGAAACATTTTGTTTCACTTGGCACTTCTAGGTCTTGACAGACTTTCACTGAGTTCAAAACAGAGTGTGGAGGGAGTTCTTTCTGCCTTCCTGGTGCCTCTGCTCCAGCACTTGAAGACCTTGAAACACTTTAATATTGATATTCTTGTCAGTTGCTCAAGCTGTGAAATTTGGGATGAAAAAATTAATTTTCCTGAAAGGAAAAGGGTCCAGGAAGTTTCTAATTCATTATAAATTTAAGACATTCCAATCTAGACTTAAAGTGAACCAAAACCAAATATCTGTCTTTCGGCAAACTGGAAATCTAGAACATCCTCCCATTCTCATTTGAGAAGAAAAAAAATTGTACAATAATGTTCATATGAAGAAAATTCGTAAATCTTACTGCAGCTTCTGGAACTGTAGCATTTGATACAGGATACAGAAAAAATAAACAGGAAGAAAGGATTAGATGAAAAGGGAAGGGGATGGTTTTAGTGATTTTAACCAAAAGATCTTACCCATACCCCTTTAAACAGAAAGAAAAGCAGGGGAAGTACCAGGACATACAGTCTACTAGAGCATATAAGATGGAAAGGCTGTTGATACAAGATTTGGGTGATACAAAAAAGTAATAGGTGGGCCCGATGTTAGTGATTACAGTCTTTCAGGGCAAAAACAAAAAACATAGTAGAGTATGGTGATGACGACAGGAACATACCCTGTACTGACAACTCAAGGGAGGAAATATTGAAAGGGACAAATTGAGTGAGATAGTACATTCATACAAAAGTAGATAATTCTGCAACAGCAGCCAGATAATAAAGTTTTATATGAAAAAGGTGAAAAGCAGGTATAAAGAAAGAGACTTGGTTCCATTTTCAAAATCTGGTGACTGTGAAGAAAGTTAACACAAAGTTTCAGAAACATGGCTCTGCAATGTACTTCAAGGTGTGAAAGAACGATCTCGAAACCAGAATACTTTTACATACGATCAAAGTGAAGCTGTGTGTGAGCTAATAGCATCCTTGCAACTAAGAAACAGAGTTATCAGAGCTCAGTCAGTCAAAATCCTGGCCCAGATTATGCATTCACATAGACTGGTCTAGGCAAGGAGGATCTAATTGCCCACTCTCTCCAGGTTAGTTATCTGTTCTGGTAAGCTGTTATAGAAGTGAATGTATGTGAAATGCCTTAAAAGATTCAAAGTACTCCTTCACATCTTTCATACGTGTTCCAGTTACATTATCTGCTTTAAGTATTGATATTGGCAGTGACTATGAGATATAAAATTCAGGAAAATCATCCTAATTATAAGACTTTGGAAATATTTTATGAGATGGTCCCATGAACCAATGCTGTAATATTAGCTTCTCTGTATTTAATGAGGTTAGGTTATTTTTCTAGGGTGAGATGGGTACTGTTGGCTAAGGAAAGAAGGAAACAACCCTTGCATATTTTAAATTAAAGACAAAAAGATATGGAGAAAATGGTTGGAAAATGGTGGTTCATTAAGTTTACACTTGACATCTGACCTTCTTTTACCCACAACACATGGTCTCATGGGCTGCTCCACTACTGAGGCAAAGAGGTTTAATGCCATGTATTTTACCCTGCAACTGAGTTTCATTAAGTATAAAGACAATTAGAATGATTCATCCAATGAGGGATAATCTAGCACATCACTATAGGTGTATCAGCTTAGATTTTTGTATTTAATGAGAATTACTGCAATAAAAGCAAAAGTAAACAGGAGAAAATTCTGTTACTCCATTCATCACAGATCCATGTTATTCTAGTTCTAGGGAAGGAAGTACAGTTTGATGTCTTGTTTAATAAGTCCTGGCATCTCAACTAAAGAACCCTGAAATTGCCATAACCATTCATTTAATGTGCAGTTGACCATTCCTGGACTTTTGTTGGCTCCATATATAATTTGTGTGTCCCTTGTATAAAGTCAGTTTCTCTAATTTTAAATTCTTAAATTTCTTCTTCCTTCTTACCTTTTAATGCTTACTTTGTATGTTGACATTAATAAAGAAATGTGAGCTTAAAACTGGGGTGGCAGAGTAGAGAATTAGAACCCACTGATGCTCAACTGAAGACCAATTATACACATTTTACGAGGCTGAAACTTGTGTGAGCCAAAAATGTAAAATCAGTTCATTTCCCTGGAAGACACTTTATTACACACAGTAGANGGAAAAAAAAAATGATCTAAATTTAAAGAAATGAATCAGACTCTTCTTGTTTTTTTTAATTTTAATTTTATTTAAGTTTGGCAGGTTTACAGAGTTTTGAAACATTGCACAATTGATTTGTTCTTTTTAATTAATTTTCTTTTCGTTTTTAGAAATTGTGATTTAGTCTAATATATTTTCATTATTGTCATCAGCATGATGTATGTCCATTACTGCTTCTCCATAATGATCAATAGTGTGGGGATATTTATTTTCAAAAGATGACAAGCCATATTACCGAAAGGAGTAGAGTCTCTTCCACTCAGGTGGAGTTCAGTGTTTAGTTTCACAACCCCTATACAATTGAACTGACAAGACCCAACAGTAAACACTAAAAGGGAAGCTTTGCCTGACAGTCAACACCACTCCCAACTTGATGGCTCAGGCAAGGACCACCATTCCATTACCCCACAGAAACACAAGACATATCTTTTTTCACAGATGACCGTCTCAGGTCATCATAATCATAATCAGTCCCCTTGGTTTCTAACCCTGGAGTTAACAACATAGATTCCATTCCCCCCTGCAGCCTGAGGTGATTTGAACTACACATCCTCTCTTCCTAAAAGTTTTTTAATCACATCCAGTTAGAAAATAATGGGAGAGTGGAAGTTCTATCCTTGACATTCTAAGGCTATAATAATTGTCTGGAGAGAGAAAGAAATTTGACAAGATGGACCAAAATTAGAAAAAGGTAACAAAACATCGACCATCTTAACTTCCAGTAAAACAGCAGATACTGAGATGCAGCTCCATCGTTCCTTATTTTCATTTGACCTATACTGTGAATGAAAGCAATGTAGCCTAATAAGAATCTTTATATTCTTATATCTTGTATGCATACATTTTGAGTTTGAATATATATATTCTGAATTCGATCCAACACTCTGTAAATGTGATTTTATATTGACTGTAATTCAAGATCCCAAATATTACCTTTTAAGAATTTCAATGCC
>VZTO01004551.1:71506-101275 GCA_013400615.1 Syrrhaptes paradoxus | reverse complement strand
CTTTTTTATTTAGGTCTTTATCAGTTTCCCAGAACTGAGATTTCTCTATAATTCTGAAAGCCTTTATGGCATACAACAAATCCTTTTGTTACATAAGAAGTAAGGAACTTTTTCAGATATAAGAATGAATAAATCTTCAGGTTTTTCATGCTGATAAGCAGTGCACGGGCCACAGTATAAATGCAAGTACTTTGTAAGCCTTTTCAGCTAGTGGGCACAGTTCAACAAAGCCTCTGCAAAGTGGATGATGGGAGCTGAGAAGAAACCTCGGCACAGCACTCTCAGAACCAAACCTGCCAACAGCTTTACCAAGTTTGTACCCCACTTGTGTCTCTGTAAATGAAAGCAGTTGTAGTCTACTGGTACTTGGTAAGAGGACTGTAATTTTCTGTTTTGATCCCTGAGTGACAAATGTTGGATTATTTCCCCAGACACTCCAAAATCTTCTGCTGAATTTAGTGGGGTTCCTGTAGGTTCATACTAATGTGATAAGAGGCCTTATTCCCTGCCATTGAAGGCAATGAAAGACACTGACAGCAGCCTGGATGACGCACTCAGGACACGCTGGTCTTATCTTTGCAGGAAACTTTGCAGAAAAATACACAGCTCTTCAAGGCAAAGTATGAATGTGGCAGCATTGAAGGAAAATCTTCTTTCTTTTTTTTATGATAACCTTGTTTAATTTTTTGTATCCTTAGGCTGGAGAAGAAAATGGAGTTGCTTCTTTGTGTTTAAAGTCAGATTCTGCCTCTGTCTCTCAATGATGATGTGGGAAATTGAGGTATAGAAACACTACACATTTGCATACTTTATCATTTTAGAGCTTTTTTCCTAGTAACACAGGTAAGAAAAAGCTGTCTGCCACCAGAATTGACCAAAATCTGTCATGAGACTTAGCAAATGTAGGCTTTGCAGTGCTGTCTTGCTGGTTAATGTAATACAGATCTGTGTGTAGATAACTAATATACCGTATGTCATACAATTGATCTATGGTAACTGCCATAGCAAAGTAGGCATATTTTGGGGTGTAGAATTAGTACTGCATGCAGAAGAAGCCATAATAAATGAATAGTACAAGTGCAATAATGCCACAGCAATGCCTCAGCAACTCATTGGCATAGATGGACTTAGATGTAAATTACTATAACAGTTAATTTACAGAGCACTGCACATAGTAAGATTAAATACAGGCCATGCTTTTGAAATTAGTATGCAGATAAAATTAATGAAACAGTGTATTTAACCACAGTTACAAATGTATTTTTTTAGGAGGAAAAACCCCACAACCCATGCTTCCCTGGATGGTAGTTTCTTGATTTTAGATTTCTCTTCTATCAGTTAATGATGAGAGATTAGAAGGCACAAACAGACAACTGCAACTGGTCTGCATCTTTGTCTTCTGTCTGCCTCTGATTGTAGTGGTCATCTTAATAAATGAGTGTTGTTATCTCTGTGGGAAAGATTGTGGTGAGTCTTGAGTCTCTGTATCAGTTGTCTGAGTGTGACTAATTGGAGGGTTGAACTGTACCACGTTATAATTCACTGAAACCAGCCAAAATTAATCACCCACCAGTATTCTTTGCCTGTTCTACCAGAGAAAAAAAAAAAAATAAAGCAGGAAAGGTTATAATTTAACAAATATCTTTTCAGCACTTTTTATAACATTGAAAAGAGTGTTCACTCTCATAGTTGTTCTTTTGATGCATTTTCCTGCTGGGTTGAGATTTGTACATCAGCAAAACTTTCTTTCTTCTGTTGACTTCACTGGAGTGGGGGAGTTGCACATACTTGGGATGTGTTTCCCTGACTGAGCAGGAAGTGGAGAATGCCGAATCTATTGTTCTCTGTGAATAAAGCCAGGTAAATAAATAATACTCATGACTTTAATCATGCAGAAAGAATTCAGATGAACAAGGAAGTTCAAGCCTGAGGAAAAATCAGAGAAACTTCCAAAGTTCTTTACTTACAAGGGAGTTGAGTAATTGGAGAAATAAGTGTTAATAGCCACATTTGGAAAGTACTGAGAACCCTGCTCAGGGTCAAATTCTGCTGCAACTTTTATTTATCAGATCAGCAGATTACTGGACACATGCCAGTACAGTAGGAATATGAACAACTGAAGTTTATACAGCAGTAAGGTGTTGACATTTGTCACAGGGAAAAGGCTGTGCTGGGCAGGAGTTACAAGGGGAAGATCCACATTCCCCTTTCAACTACGTGGAGGGCTGCATATATATAAGTGTAACACACTTTCTCTTACAGCAACTCTTACTAAGAGAAGATTCACTCTTCTAGATACTGTGCGAAGGCAGAGCTGAATGGCTGTCAGCTCTTAGTAAAATGAGGCTTCATAGACTGAACAGGTAAGTGTGTAGAACGAGCAATAGGGTGACTATATTCTCTTGTGGATAGTAAACTTAGGGTTTGTGTTAATCATGGAGAAAGGTACTGAACAAAAGACAAATTCTGATTTCTGTTACATTAGTGAAAATCTGGGATAAATTTGTCACCATGTACAGCATCTGGCCTAGGGGTGTTCCTGAAGAGCTGATTAGGGCATACACATGCATCCTGACCTCATTCCAGCACAAACAGGGATGTGAGGTGAACACACTTCCATGGAAAGGAAATCTGTATGCATATGCCAGAAAGAAACATGGTTTACTCCCACTCAGTCCATAATCTGGACAGCTGGGGATAAGGATCTCACAGGATTTTGCAATGTATACCAGTATTTAGCATCAAGAAGGACACTATTTTTTTCATTGTCAGCTCTTCCTATTAGGGCAATGTGAGCTCAGCAGCTTGCTAAGATCCTTCTAATTACGAGAATTTAAATAGCAAGATTGGTTTTATTGCAAGAATTCTCTTGTTGTGAAATTTCCTCTCCGTAAAACAATCTTACTACTCATTGCTTTAACCACCAGTGCCTTAGGTTCAACCTGTACAGTATGAATTCTACAAGTGGTAGAGTTGAGATAAAAGGTTAATAACAACACAACCCCCCTCCTGCCCTGATCCTCAGCTTGGTCTAAGTAAATCCCATCTGGTCTAAGCAGATGAAAAACCCTGAACAGGGGCTGTTTTATACGAGCTGAAAATTTGGATTTATGCAGTTCTTTATAATTACAAACTTGTGTTGTTTTCCCACAAGGATTCTTTTTATGTTCTCCCTCAGATACCTGTTTTTAACAAGGCTGGGGATTTTTTTAGTCATTTAGTTTTTGCTTAGTGCATTTTTATGGATCATGGTGCACTGTGCTGCTGTACCTCCCACATTGTATTAAACTCAGACAATCTAATGCAAGACTGTGTTTCACGTTCTTTCTTTTTTGCATTTAAATGGTATCTGCTAATCCTTTCTGATCTTGGCTGTCATCTGAGACACCCACTTTTGCTGTATAATTTTGCTTTTGGCTTAGTTTGCAACTCCTTCTCTGGACACTCTTGCTTTTCAGGTAGGGTAAGCATGACACCTACAACAGGTTACAACACTGTCCTGACTTTGGTTTTATGCCTAATTTGGTTTTGAGTTGGCTTTGCACCAACATGCATGGATCACATCACCCACCGTCAGTCAGAGCTATGCAATGCTTGGGTTTTTAGCTCTGTACCTGGCTATTGGTGAAGGAGAGTTAAACAGGGTTCTCTCTGTGACTCTGGTCTTAGTTTGTAATTATTTATGTCTACAACTCTAATGCCTGTATTAAACTTTCAGCACATTATTCCATCTTTTGTGGACTTTCTGTTTCGTTAGTTCAGCTGCTAATTAGCCAGTGTTTTCCTCATGTTCCGCTTAATGCTAAATTAAATGTGCTTTTCCCAGGTTAGTTCCCTTCTGCAAGGCTACAATATCATTGAGACTTTGAATTTATTTTGTCTTCCTGAACTCACTAGCTGGATTTGGGGGGTTTTATTCCTTCTCTTTGACATATATAGTGGTACAAAACCTCAGTGGATTCTTTCTGATGGCCTCATCAGCCTACATACTACTATGACATGTTAAACATTTGCAAGATATTTTGTAGTATTTCACAAACTATTAATTGGACTGTTTTAAAGTATTTGCTTCTCAGTATTTTTAAAACCCTTGGAGGCATAGTTTGTAAGATATCAAGGTATCTTACTACTGCTAAAGTTATTTTTGACATAATAATTACAGTAAAGCTTTAACCAGTAATGCAACCAATTAGCTCCCTGGTATTATCTTTGTAGCTTGGATGTAAAAAATAGATAGCTCATTCTATTTTACTTTTTTTTTTCCCCACAAAATTCTAAAATAATTTCAGTCAAAACCCCAAAGAAACTCCCAGTATTTTTTATAGTGGGAGTCTCCACCTCTAGCTGTCCAGGCTTCCATTGTATTCATCAGAAAACATTGTCAGATTGACTCACTTTTTTGAGTCAATATCACCTTCCTAGGAATACATATTTCTACATATACATGCATAAATATTGATATAAAAACTAGCCTGTAAGATATTTTTTGCAATAAACAGTTTAATATGAGCAAAACCAAAGAGTGCTTGAGAAGAACAGTTGTTAGATTTACTCAGTTAATGGATTTTCTTAATTTCTTCCATCATGATGATTTTGTTCTTATAAATCTGAAATTTCACTAAGAATTAAGAGTCTCCAGTCAGTTAGAGCTCATCAACAGTGTTCCTGTGGTTCAGCTTGGTATTTCTAAGTCACCTTTTGAAGTTGGCCTTTGTAATATAATCATACCTACTCTTTTTTATCCTTTCCAAAAATTAACATTAAATTATTTCATTCTGGTTAGTCGAAAGCCTTGCATGCACTCATTGAAACTTATGGTGAAGTACTTCACAACTTAATATGAGGAAGAACTACAAAATAGCTTTTTTTTGTTTTGTTTTGTTTTTTGTTTTCCCCACTGTTGCATTTTAACTGAAAGGAACTGTCTTGTAACTTGATGTTTTGCGTGATCTTTGAGGCAGCAAAAACCGTTAAGTTGAATGATTTCAATCAGACAAAATAATTTCTCTAACACAGAACTGAAATGGTCTTCCGTATTCTAGCTAATGGCTCTAATTATGCTGCTGTTGTAGCAAAGGGAGATCTTATTTAATTACTTTGTGTTTTAAGATAATTTGACAAGCAAGGCTCTGTTTTTTGAAATAAAATTTGTAGGTGCCTTCTTTTAGCAGATGCTCCACTCAAGTGAGGAGGGAAGCCTCTGTATGGCTACTTAGATACAGATGCTTAGCTGGCCAGTTTTAAGCATTGGTATATTGCTTATACTATCATTATCCAGCTTGATGTTGGAGATCATTACTCTTCTGGGCCCCTTTCTGAAATACACAGCTCATGCCATGGACTCCATTGACCATGTGACTGCAACTCATGGTTTGGGCTTTAGTGCTGGGAACATCTATCTTTTAGGTGCAGAAAATACATCTTTGGATCTGGCCTCTAATATTTGGTTTGAACTGGGGTTTAGTTAGATTGGTGTTATTCAGCGAATATCTAGTCAGTCCCTTATTGATTTATTGCTGGAAAAATTGTAGGAGCTACCAGTAATTTTTGAGCATGCTCTGGAAGAATCAGAGATGAGCAGAGTTTCTTAGGTGCTGGAATCAATAAAAGAGAATGAAGACAGTACGGAACGGTGAAGGGAAAGTTTGCATTCAGAAACATTCAAGCATTAAAGTTAAGGTTTGTCATTAATTGAAAGAGTTGTATGATATTAGATTCAGGTTAAAGAAGATCTTTCTTTTTTTGCCTCAGGTCAAAACAAAACAAGAATATCCTAGAATACAAATACGTTTTTCCTTAGATGACATGAAGTGGTCTAGAAGTAGGAAATCCATTAATTCAGATGTGCTTTGGTTTCTACATTGCATGGAAAGAATACCCAGCACTGTAAGTCTCAGGAATGGAAAGAAAGGTTAAATTTTGCTGAGTTGCTAAAGAAAGCATGATTGCTTGTCTCTCTGTCCAGATTATATATAAGCTTTCAGAAGTTTCACAACTTTTCTTGCTGTAATTAAAATGTACTAATATTTTTGTAGAAAGATATCTAACAGGACTGAGAGGATGTAATTAAATGATCAGAGAGGCTTTGTTGTTTAGCATTTGTGAGAAAACAAGTTATGTTAGTTAATACCAAACAACAGGAAATTCCCTGGGTAAAATAGAATTTAAGGGATTTAGAAAAAATATTACAAAAACCAATAGCAATTTCTGTTCATTCTATAAAAGAGTTGGCAAATGTAGAGGCTGTCTAATGGTCTTTTTGTAATGTAATTAGAGCTGCTGGATAATAGTTATGTTATTATGATTAGCCTGAAACAAAAGAATGGAACCACTAATACCACTGCTTGGAAAATACATTGAGTGTTTAGGTTCCTTCCGGTTCACAATCAAGCTGTTCCTGGATGATGGAAACCAGGGATAATTCTGAATCCCTCAGCCCTGCTGTGAGATTTAGCTGTACGTTCACTCCAGGACTAGATGATCTTTCGAGGTCCCTTCCAATCCCTAACATTCTGTGATTCTGTGATTCTGTGATTCTGTGAGGGTGAGACACAGACCTGCACAAAGCCTTCTGCAAACTTTTTGCTTTGTGGTGTCTGTAGAACTGAAGTTGTGTGTCTGCTTCACATGTATGCTCCAACAGGCATCTGACCTGAAGTATTAAGGGACCAGCAGTCTGGGGGAGGTGGATCTCCATGCAGATGCTCTTTCTCCATGCCAGTGAGCAATTCCACTGTGCCCCACTGAACTGCCAGCCAACGCAATTACAATATATATACATATATATATATAAGGAAACTTCAGCACATATCCCAAAGCAACAGTTAGGTTTAAAATTGAGATCTCGTCATGTTAGTTCGATGTGTTATGATCAAATATAGTTTTCCGGTTAATTTGGGTTGCTCTCAGTCCCATTATTGACAGCCTTCTTCAGCAATTATTTTGTTGTTCTTCTCCTTGAAAGTGTGCCTTAATTTGCAAAATGCTATGTATAAATTTGTGTTTGTAGATAACAACCACCATCAAAACATTTTTGCTGATATATCATCAGCATTTTTATGATGAATTATTATTTTCTTAGCCAGAAATAATACTGTTAACATCCTGAAAATGAAATTGCTTTTGCCAGTAGCTCAGGAAATGAAGGGGAAAGGGCTTTGTTGACTGTATGTTCTCATAGGCTGGAAAGATCCTACTGTGATATGCTAAGGTAAAAATCTGGAACACATTTGGCACAAATTTAGAGAATCAGAGTCAGGAAGTAGATAGCTCCATGGAACTGAATAGAAGTGAAAGGAAGCAAAACAAATCAGCTATATTTGAGAGAGACTGTGGGCTTTCTACTGCTGCTGTATTAACCTGTTAAAGTAACATGTTCTGTATTATGTATGGAACTTGGTTCAGGTGTAGTACGAGTGATGTGAATCCTGGTTCAAAGAAACAATGGATCCGAGTTGCACAACTATGTCTGCTTCTCTTTCAACAGCCAGGGATGGATAAAATTTGATGATCATATGTCTACATACATACACACACCCACACGTGCGTGCACACACACACATTTCTCTCTCTCTCTCCATGTGTATATAAAAGTTCTTTTCTCTCTTCAGCATCTTTCCCTATTTGCACATGGTGTTTCTTTACCTGTTCTCCAAAATACCAAAAGCCTCAAAAGGAAATATGTCTGGCGAGCACATATCAGAAATTTCATATGACTCTTCTCTGTCTACAATACATCTATGGGAAACAGATATATTTTTCCTGTCATGTACCATTCTAGATGTCCTATTTTCCAGTTTTTCTGAAGCAGAATTTACATGGATACATCAGTATTTTTATCACTGGAAGTCAAAGACTGTTTTGAGCTTTCTTACTTGCGACTGCTGGATGACTGAATATTGCTGCTAGCTCAAAGACAAACAATATAGCACTGATTTTCTCGCTCTCCTACTTTTTGCTGTGTCTGAGAGCATCCTGTACATACTCTGGCCTTTGATCAGAAGTTTGCAACCTTGTGGCGAAGGCCAAACAAATTTGGATAGCTTCTGAGTGCAGAGAGCTCTGAACCTAGCACTGTAACTTCCCATGTGATTCTTCCAGCAGTAAGAAATTATGCAAGTGAGACCCATCTCTGGCTCCTTCAGCCTTGTGTTGACTGCGTCTGGCAGTTAAGTGCTGCTGGGGCATGTTAGCCATTCTCAGAACTCACTTACAGTCTTGGTTGCCTGTGGCAAACTAGGTGTGAAGAGATTGTGCGTGTTGCAAACAGCTTTAGTCGCCTACATGTTCATCACTGTCTAGGTGGTGACAAACTTAGCTGAAGTCAGTAGTAAAACTGTAGGTCTGTAAAAAGTTTTCAGCTCAAAATTATCTCCTTTTTAAGACAGAAAATCTGTGTCCCTTGCATTCAAATGCTTAATTCCACCTAAGGTGCAAAGTAACAAAGGTCAGTTTCGACTTCGTTTGGCATGCTTGACAGCTGATAACTCCATTGGTGTTACAGTTACTGCATATAGCAAGGTGAAGGTGTTACAGACAGGCATGGCTCTGAGATGCTCTGCAAAAACCATGTCAAAATATAGGGCCCTTCTGCCCCTTCTGTTCCTGACTTTGCTCCAAGTCATTTACCTAGGAAGGGAAGAAGAGAAGAAAGTGTTCTTGCTTTTACCCAGCTCCAGAACCAGCTTAATTAAAGGGTGAGGCTGTAGTTTAAGAGGATTTTGTCTTCAGTGGTGATACTGGCCTCTTTGCAGCCAGTCCACCTGTTCTTTATGCTTGCTGTCATTCGTACACCAAAGTGTTCTCCTCTAAGTGGTGCTTACAGAAAACTGCTGTGAACAGGCCCCGAGGTCTGGCTCAGTGACTTGGTTCATAGCACAGCTGCTCAAACAAGTTGGCAGATTTGAGCTGTCCTGTGCTGCCATGAGGGGAATGAGGAGGTGACCACCTAGCAGCGAGGTGGTAGGGAGGGCATTCCTGAAGCAGATATTGCTGCAAAGACCACCATGTCACAACACAGCATCTGACCACAGTCTGAGGGACAATTAGGAAAATCTTTTCGGAGAGGTGCTTTGGGTTGTGTGGTGGCAGATTGCCTCCCGTGCAAACTGCATCCCACCCCATCAGGTGCTATCCACATCAGTATCCAGGCTGGAGGCACTGTGGCCTTCAATTAGGCTTTTCTGAACTTGAGTGGGAGACCACAACACATTTTAAGCACAAAGTTCAGTTCTGGGTTTAAATTAGAGTGAAAACATGGCATAGGCAATGAGGGACCCGTGAGGGAGATGAAGTACTGTTGAACCAAGTTTCTTTTGTCATCCTGCATCTGCATTTGAAATTGGGGTAAGAGGAAGGGCCTGTCTGCTGGGGCACTTTCCATGTTGAATGTCACATACTTAAAAGATTATGTGCCTTGCTTTAGAAATAAAGATCTGCGTACAGTAAAGGCAGATCTTTATCAAGATATCTTGATCTAGTATCAACTAGAGAGTCAGCAGCATCTCCAGATTGGAGATTTTAAGATTTGATCAATTAATGGGTTTCATGCAAAGTGTGAATTTCCTTCCTGCACTGGTGTGCAGGATAAATCTGTTGCTCTGATATTTCAAAGTAATTTACAGCTTTCTGGCAGATCTTCCATTATATACTCAATGACACAATATGTTCTCACCTTGTGGCATGTACACAAAGGAATGAAACATTTATGATCCTGATTTTAAAACTGTTACTGTCTGTTTGCATTGTGGGAGCAAACTTTTGAGACCCCAGCTTGGATTTAGATCCTGAACATAAACTGTAACGAAATCTCCACCTCCTGTAAGACTGATGTTCAGTAAAGACAAGATAACAAAGACTTATGAGGTGGGCCATTAGAGCTAGGATCCCTTGAAAAACATGTAACACGGAAAATTACTGATTCTGAACGTCTCAGCCTCCCGGCTGGTGCTGTAACCACCACCCTTGCCCTTTTGACTACCACTCAGAGAGAACTGATCTGATACTTATTATGAATTTTCTCTACAAAGGTTTAATGTTTTGTTTTCAGAATTAGCTGATTTTAGATGCTTATCACTAGTGTTGAGCTATACTGAATAAGTGAAATACATTTCCACGAGCAGTGTGAGCAGTGACTTATGTTTTGAGTCAGATATAGTGCTGAATGAACATATTGATTAAATAATTAAACAGAAGGTCTGTGACATGCAAGAGAAGATTGACATCCAAATAGGTATAATTGTTTATTTTCTGACGCTCCTGAGGAACAGGGGTGAGTGTTTGTCATGGGTGAGGGTGTGGACTGAACTGGGCTGGTGTGTCTGAGATGGGAGTTGCCACAGGCAGCCCCAGCTGCAACCCTGCCCTTTTCCTGGAGGGAGCAGCTCCTGTGGAAGGGGGTGGGAAGCAGCTCCTGAATTGCTGCACTTTGCTGAGAGGGTTCAGCTGTTCCTGCCTACCCCTGTAGCAGCAGCGATGGGAAGAGCAGAAGTGGAGAGGGGAGGCTGCAGTGTGGTGGCTGTGCACCTCCATGCAGGGCTTGGCAGCCCTCGTGCTGGCCCAGTTGGGACTCTTTTCTCCACTGCAATAGTTCTGCAGTGATGAAAGTACCTCTCTCTGTTTCATTTTAAAGTCTGGATTCAGATTTAGACAGAAACAGCCACACATTATCCAACTGGAACAGTGGGATAGTCCTCAGTTTAGTTTTCTGTTGTTTGGTGTGTTGGTTTTTTTGCTTTGTTTTGTTTGGGGTTTTTTTGGTTTGGTTTTTTGTGTTTTTGTTTTTGTTTTGGTTTTTTTCCTGAGAGAAGGTCAAATGGGAACATGATAGATTTATTTCAGATGATTAAATCCTGCTAGATCCAAATTCTGTGAAGGTCTGGCATACCATCTTTAATCTCAAGATGAGCTTGAGTTCATATTCAATCTGTCCTGAAATCACATAGCTTTCCCAAGTTCTTACAATTTATAGAAAATCTGTTGAAAACACCAGTTATGACCCATGGAGCATTATTCACTGAAAAAAAATCACTTGTCACTTTGTAACAAGTGTTGTCAATAAAAATAATTTACAAGCATGAAAGCCATTGAGATGTGGTTTCTTAGCTAAGTGCTCAGCTGGTTGATAAAGAAAGGTACCTGCCAGCTAAGGCCAGCAGAGGGTCATACATCACCCGCAACTTCTTAAAATAAATACCCAAGTTTTTTTTATAGGACAACTAGAAATGGGAGTGGAATTTTAACACCATTAATATTACCCTTTATTTCTTAAACTGATAGTATGCAGCCCAGAAGAAAACAAGTATTGTAGCTAAGGTTTTCAGTACAACCAAAAACTGTAGTTACCTATGTGATATAGAAAGCCTTTGGGATTTAAACTCTTTAATCACTTTAGGTAACTTTGAAAATAATGGTCTGAGGCCCTTTCCTTTGGATTATAATGCCATGTCTGTGACTGTTTAGTTTCTTCCCACAGAGCAGTTAGCAGATAACAAAGGTGACTTGCATAGTCATTTGGATGAAATGAAATGAGTACACTACAGATCTATCATCCCCATGACATTAAGACCTAAAGACTTTGACTTGTCACTAAATTCCTCCCTCTCATGAATTTACAACATACAGTAACCTAGAACTCTGACCTAACACACAGAATTACTTGGATTATTTTCTGTGTTTTTTTCTTCTACCCACCACTTTATTCTTCTCATATACAATGCCATTGTCAGACTATGATGTACATTTAAAATTAATTATCACCAACTATTTGTTTATATTGTGCATGAAATCTGTGAACCTGGTCAGAACAAGTTTTCTTACTGTGTTCAGAATACATGGACATACAGATACATAAACTGCATGTGCAAATAAATTTGCAAATGGAGTTTGCACCAAATCTAACGGACTTGTGAGCAGGACTGAGGACTGGGCTCAGCTGCTGTCACAGAATCATAGAATCATAGAATGGTTTGGGTTGGAAGAGACCTTAAAGATCATCAAGTTCCAAACCCCTGCCATGGGCAGGCACATATTGTGCTAGCCCAGGTTGCTCAAAGCCTCATCCAGCCTGGCCTTGAACACCTCCAGGGATGGGGCATCCACAGCTTCTCTGTTCTAGTGTCTCACCACCCTCACAGTAAAACATTTCTTCCTAACATCTAATCTAAATCTACCTTCTTTCAGTGTAAAGCCATTACCTCTTGTCCTATAACTACACTCCCGGCTCAAGAGTGCCTCCCCATCTCTTTTCTAGGCCCCCTTTAAGTACTAGAAGGCTGTGATAAGGTCTCTTCTCCAGGAAGAACAGTCCCAACTCTCTCAGTTTATCTTTATAGGAGAGGTGCTCCAGCCCTCTGAGCATCTTTGTGGCCCTCCTCTGAACTCATTCCAACAGGTCCATGTCTTTCCTGTGCTGAGGACTCTGGAACTGGATGCAGTACTGCAGGTGGGATCTCATAAGAGCAGAGTAAAGGGGGAGAAACCCCTCCCTTGACCTGCTGGCCATCAAAGACGGTATTTGGAAATGAAATGTTTGCACGAAATCTAATGCACCTGTGAACAGGACTGGGGACTGGGGACTGGGTTCAGCTGTTATCATAGAATCATAAAGAATCATAGAATGGTTTGAGTTGGAAGAGACCCTAAATGTCATCTAGTTCCAGCACCCCTGCCATGGACGAGGACACCTTCCACAATACTGGTCCCAGTACCGACCCCTGTGAAATGCCACATCACTGGTCTCCACTTGGACATCGAGCCATTAGCCACAACTCTCTGAGTGCGACCATCCAGCCAGTTCCTTATCCACTGAGCGATACGTCTGTCAAATCCATGTCTTTCCAGTTTAGAAACAAGGATGTCTCTCTGTCTGCTCAAACCTTGCCAAGTCTGTCTCTATCCAGCCTTACTAGTAATTATATACAGGAGAAAAATGACATAGAAGGCAGTGGGCTCAGATATAGGATTGGGTTTTACTGCCTTAAATTTCAGGTCTGAACACAGGAGAATTGCCTACATGGACAATGCTTGTTTGGCAAATGCTGCATCAGATTTCATTTTCCTCTAGTGAACACAGTAGACAAAGTTTGACACCAGAGACCTTGGGGACAGTGTCTGTACATTCAGGTACAGATCTACAGCATTATTCTTCTGTGATCACTAAGAGATTGGGCAGATTAAAGGAACCTTGGCATCTCTACACTGAATTGTTTCTTTTCTGAATACAGGATCAAAATCTTGGCAGCAATAGCTGTGAAGTTCAAAATCACAAACTGGTATGAAGTAGCGGCTGAGGCTGTATCATAGTCAGTTCATGTACATTAAAGGTTATTTTTTGTTGTTGTGTTTGGTTTCCTTGCAAATCTTTCAAAAGATTTCCAAATTAATTACTAGCATCTGTTTTAACATGGTAAAATTCTGCTTTTCTTTATCCTAAGTATTTAAATAGATAATGATTATGTTTTAGCCCTAGACGTAGTAAACATTCTTGTTTTAAGGACCAATATTTTTTATCATCTGTATAAACACATTTTCACATGCTTCCCAGTCTAATAGATTTAGTGTTACCAGATGATATATTTAAGCATTTAAGGAAGGGTTCAAAAAAATGAATCCAGCTTTCTAGGAGGCTAGCACACCTAAAAAAAGAGAAGGCATCAAGGAAGTACAATTGTCATGCTCTGAACATAACTTTGTGAATGTTTAGTTTAATATAGCCAATGAGGACTATGTCACTGATGGAAGAAAAACTTTTGGTTTAGAGCTAATTTCCAATTTAAAATAAATGAATAAGAGAGTATCTTTTAAAATACAAATCTGGACAGGAAAATTTATATAGAAAAACAGTTGAGAATAACCACTTTAAATTTTAAATTTTCAAGTAATTCCCAAGTGGAAATTTAACGTTATGAATGAGTACATTACTTTTCTCCATTCCACAATCCCAGTGTAAAATCAGTGATTTATGTTGGGAAAAGAATACAGATAAACTCATATGAGAATCGCAAGACAGATCTATTTACATTTTTGATGGTAAAAAGAGAGGGTTTTGTTTCCTTCCATGATGCAAAAATCATAAATCAAAATGACACTCCTCCTTAGGAAAATTAGGCCCTTGGATTTCAATGAACCTGCTTGATGTGAGGTGGAAACAAATTTCAGATTTAAGAATTTTCTCTTTCAGAAGTATTTTGGTCTAAGCATTTTTAATAGTTTCCCAGACCAGTTACCACTTTTGTCACAAATCCTAATCCACTTTTTTTCACAATCTAGTTTAAACCTATTACTATCATGTTTTATCTCTTGCCTGCAAAGCTTTTCCACTCCTGCTTGGATAAAATCTTATTCTTCTTCAAAGAAAAAGCAGATGTCCTAGGAGATATGCCCTTATAACTTTGGTGGTATTTTCTACCAACTCAGCATTTGCTGGGTTCAGTATTATGTTTGTCTTGAGTGTGTGTTTTAATGGTTTCAAAGGTTCATATTTTTACTTATTTCCTTTTGTTCTGTTCTTGCAGTCTTCTGTTCAGATCATTATCCATCAAAGGGTACCAGTTCATCCCTGCTGTAGTTTTTACCCTGCCTGGCAGCAAAGCACCACAACACTGCTTGCTCATTCTGTGCCCTCCCAAGGGTGGGGGGGGGGGAGAATTGAAGAGGTAAAGGGAAAAGAGACTCATGGCTTGAGAGAAGAACAATTGAATAACTTAACTCCAATAATACTGGAAATAATACTAATGATGATAATAATAGTAGTATATACAAGTGTACAAATGAGTGATACTGCACACCACCCAATGACCGAGGCTAAGTCTGTTCCCAGACAACAATCCCAGAGCAAGGAGAGTCCTGAAACCGCAATCCTGGAATGGAGATAAGAGCCCGAGTGTCTGAGAGACTGAGACGATCCTGAGAGAGGGGTGACCCAGAGGGAGACAACCAGGAATGAGAGAACTTATGGAGAAGAGCCTCATCTTTATACTGAGCATGACGTGCATGTGGTGGACTATAACATTGGCCAGTTTGGGTCTCAATCCTCAACTTAAGGTCGAATCCTAGGCTAGTAACTGGGGCTGTGCTCCCTCCCAGCTTCTCCAGCAGATGCTGGTACAGCAGAGAAGCTGAAAAGTCCTTGACTGTCCTGGCAGCAACTGTAAATGTCAGTATGTTATCAGTCTTCTCCTTAGCACAATTCCAAAACACAGCCTCTTACTAACTGCTATGAAGAAAGTTAACTCTGTCTCAGATGAAACCAAGACAATCCTGATTTGAATTAATGAGAATTTGCAGAGACCTTTAGCTCTTCATTGACGTTAGCGTATATGTGGATTTACCTAAGTTTTTGCTTTCAGTTTCCTTTAGCTTTCCCAGCAGTATAAATATTCTCGGATGCAGTTTCATGCATGTCTTTAAATTGCTGGAAATTCTTAACTGAAAATTTGCTATTTGTATTCAGAACTTTACGTGATTCTCTTCTTGTTTTTTTTTCAGCATAACAGGTGAAATAAACCAGTTCTATTAACAAAGTGAAGTAATGTCATATTTATGCCAAGGATGATAAATGACTATTAGCTTATTGTATATCATTACACACTCACCTTTCTTCTTGTAATTTCCATATTAGAGATCACCAAGAAACATAATAGGCAAAAACTCTGCATGGACTTTGGAAAAAATTACTTTCTCATTAAGCTAAAATTTTGGCATTAAAACTTAAAGTAGGAAAAAACCCACCTGAATTTTCTGCTATAAATTATAAGTCATGTAAGTGCTTGCATTATATGCAAAGTTTTCTTGAAGGGGAAATGTGTGATTTCAATTTTTTCAATTTATTATAAAAAATAATGCCAGAAACACACCATTCCCTCTTCCACAGCAAGCAGCTTTCTTAAGAAATAAGAATTATTCATTGTGCAAGCTCCATTTCAGTAGCTGGTGGTGCCTTATTTCACCTTATTTCAGTATAGGGCTGTTCCTTAGGGATCCATGTGTGGATGGATGCCAGATTCTGGCCCATTTTGATTCAAGGTTTAGATAATGAAACTCGTGGGGGTTTTTTTTCCCCATTGTTTTGCTTCTAGCCAGTGAACTCCTTTCAGTGATACAGTCTTTGTCCTAGAAAATGCTTATTCTATTCCCTCTATATTATTTCAAATCCTAAATCCATTTACTCACCTTGTTTGAAGAAAAAGGAAGGAAAAGAACCTTTTTTCTACAGAGAATACTATTTCTTTCTGCCTTGTGATTTCTCTTTCATTAAGAAAATAAAGTAGTAATGTGTTAGTGAAACTAATTCCGAGCATCTTGGAGATATAGACTGGGCTGAACTTTTAATTGAGTGAAAGGGTCTCTCTCTTCCTGCTCCTCACTCTACCCCACTGTATCAACTGGTGCTCTGACTTTGATCAGCATGTTCTCCTGTGTCAATCATGTGTGTCATGAGTCCTATTATTCAAAGAAAAGATAAAGTGGCTGTAGTTTCCAGTTCAATTGTAGAGACATCTTTCTTTTCTTCATTTGAAAAAAAAAATATTTCCTCCAAATGCAATAAAAACATGTTCTTACTATAGCCCTTTCAAGACTGCATATTTCACCTCCTCCTGGAAACACTCCTCCCAGACAAAACTGTGACATTTTTGCTCTGGCCCTGTCTAAAGGCAGATCTTATGTTCATGACCTCAGGGTGAATTGGCACTGTATTCCTGCTTCTTTCAGCTCAGCATAGTGCTGGAAGGAAGGTATTTCTGCTGGACGATGCCTGCCCCTGTGATGACTCTCACCCTGTACTCCTCCATACTTCATGATCTCAGGGAGAAAGGTGAGGCAGTGGGACAATGTGTCCTCCCCTGTTTTCTGTTAGTGCAAGAAGCATCACTGAAAGAGACCTACTTGTAAATGAGCAGGAGACAGTACATATTATTCCCTGACAACACTACGCCAGTCCTTAACTGCATCTTTAGCTAAGGCAGGCTTTTTTGTAACTCTCAGGGATTCATAATGGAAGGAATGTTTTAAATTAGTTTTCTTTACCTTTATGTGAAATGTTCAGATGCAAGTTTATTTTGATCCCCACTTGGTTTTGAGCCTGATTGCATTTATAGAGTACTTTGCCCAGCTTTCTCATCTCATGCTGGAAATCTCTGCAGTATTTTTAATGTAACCTAGGATGCCTTATAGTGTCTTAAAAATTAAAAGCATGTAGTTAAAATAGATATTTGAAGAATTATTCTCAGGAAATCATGGCAGGTTATCTTAACCGTATTTTTACATTGCAACAGCAATGAAAACACACCAAGCCTGTAATGAATGTAGAAATGTTTATTTTCTGTTTACATTACCAAATATACCCTTAGGTGTCCTCCTTTAATGACTGTTCTCTCTCTCATTGACCTCTGTGCAATGACTGTATCAATGGGATCAAGTAATTCCACATCTTCTCAACATGGAAGTTCCTAAAATCTTTATCCAAATTTTTCTTGAGGAAAACTGCTTACAATGGAAGAGGAATGTCAGCACAGGACAGGAATTGACAGTTCTGCAGATGGCGAGGGTCTTTCAGCCCAGTGTCACAGAATGATTTTGCTCTTTGGAGATATGTAGCCATGTTCTTTTACTTTTCTTGATTTCCCTTTGTCTTGCTCATATATGTCTTCTTCCCTGAATTTCTGTGCAAGGTTCTTGAAGTTATTCTCCCCAGCCCCCAAAGCTTTGTTGGTCTTTAATGTACTGACTTGGGATAATACAGAGCAAGGTTAGCACCATCTCCAGAGGGCTGGCCATCCCCAGTGACTCTGTCTTCATTACAGTCTTTGACCCCCATGGAGTTGCTTTAAGTTACTATAGGCTAGTCCTGACAAATGTCGCTGCTTTGTTCTCATGCTTACAGGCCTGAAATTGCACCTACTCAAAGTCACACTGTGTTGAGTCTTGAGACACATTCCCAGTTTTTCTCTGAGTGTGTTGAGCTGTTAAATCACAGCAAATGTGAAGTGTCAGAGAAAGATAATACAGCTACTAAAAAAGTGCATCAACAACTGGTTTGCACTTGTCCTGAAGTGGGTTTCTCTTATTTCTGAGAGCTTTTTAAGATAAATTACAGAGCCAAAATCACAGCTTGCAGAAGAAAGGTACATATTAACATTATTTTGCTCAAGCTGTTGACCTGAGCTAGGAACTTGATAGAATATGACTCAGAATGTACTTATCTGGAATAGCCATCACCCAGGGGGTGGCACTTGAAAACGGAAAATTTGTAACTGTGCCATATAATTACAAAATTCAGTCATTTCCTTGTGTCCCCCTCTCCCCCCCCCCCTTTTTTTTTTCTTTTTGCTCTGTTCCTGTGTGATATAGACTGACATGGTCGTTTCAGAAAGAAAATTATTACAGCCATGATCTGATGATCTGAAGCTTATCTTTAGTACTCCATCCTTTCTTATTGTTTTTCATTGCCTGATTTCACCACAGCAGTTCTCTCTATTTACAGATCTCATCTCTAGCATGTTGCTATTAGTTCTCTTCATTTCTTGTATTGCTCTAACAGGTCTGGAGACATTGCCAGTTTCCTTTTCCTTTTTTTTTCTGAGATAAGCATCTAAACCCAGCAATTCCAGAAAACAATTAAACCTGACTATTTGTCACCATTACTATGAAGTGAGGTTACATACCCGGTTTTGACTAGACACCTAACTCTTAGGTATCTGACCTATTGTGTATACCTCAAAGTGAAGGCCTCAAGCTACACTTTTTTTGGCTGGTAATATACTTCACCAGCAGCTGATTTATGGATGTCCTGAAGTGGCTTGCTGTCATTAGTGAAGAGACCTTTTGTTTAAACAGAGCCAAATCCTTAGTGAGCAGCAATCATGTAATTACAAGATACCAGTCTGTTACTATTGATGATACAGCCATAAATTAAATGTAGAAAGCATTCATATAGTTGGTTATTTTTAAGAAAAAAGTCTTACACTTGCGTTAGACTGATGCAAATTCACGGGAATCATGTGTCACGGTTGAAACCCAGCCAGCAATAACCACCGCACAGCCACTTGTTCACATCCCCCTGTGGGATGGGGGAGAGAATCAGAATGGTAAAAGTGAGAAAACTCATGGGTTGAGATAAAGACAGTTTAATAGGTAAAGCAAAAGCTGCACACACAAGCAAAGCAAAACAAGGAATTAACTCCTTCCTGTCGGCAGGCAGGTGTTCAGCCATCTCCAGGGAAGCAGGGCTCCACCACATGTAACAGTTACTTGGGAAGACAAATGTCATCACTCTGAATGTCCCTCCTTCCTTCTTCCTTCTCCCCAGCTTTATATGCTGAACATGACATCATACGCTACGGAATATCCCTTTGGTCATTTGGGGTCAGCTGTCGCAGCTGTGTCCCCTCCCAACTTCTTGTGCTCCCCCAGCTGGTGGGGTGGTGTGAGGAGCAGAAAAGGCCCTGACTCTGTGTGAGCACTGCTCAGCAGTAGTGAAAACATTCCTGTGTTATCAACACTGTTTCCAGCACAAATCCAAAACATAGCCCCATACTAGCTACTATGAAGAAAATTAACTCTATCCCAGCCAAAACCAGCACAACATGTAACATCAAATGCTAAATTAATTAAATTGAATGAAATAATTAAATTCTTCTGATTCATGATCTTAATATGTATTAAAACCAAATCAGAATTTTTCTGCTTTGAATTAGTCTACTGGGAAAATAAATTAATTGAAGGAAATAAGATTAGAGCAAAAATTAGAAAAAAGGATGTAAATATCCCAAGTCTACTTCGTTACCTTACATGTTGAGTGATTGTACACCCATGGAAAGCATAGGGAAAGAAAATCTTTTCACATCAGGGTAAGGAAACATTTGACATCAATTTTACATCATAAAAGACTGAAATAAAAAGACAAATGGCAGTCCCTTCAGCAATTCTGATGTCATGTCAGGATGGCTCCTGGAAGGCAAGTAAGTGGGGTAGGTTGCAGTTAGGCTAGATTTGACTTTGCTGCTAACTAGCTTAACAAGGGTAAAATAGATTAAGAGAAGAACATAATATTTATTATCTAATCAGAAGCTAAATTACTGTTTGCTTTTGGAGAACAACCACGTTTCAAGCTTAAGGTGCAGGTAGAAGCCCGGCAATAGACTGGGGGCTCCCTCATCCATTGCACAGGGTACAGTGGGAGAAAGTGTCTTCCCAGGGGGGAGGTTTTACGTGTGGATGTGACGCACGGCCCTCCCGGCCCTAAGAGAACAGGGCTGTTCTCCTGAGCTGAGAGAAGGTGAACCAGAGCAGTTAGGAGAGTCAGAGAGGTATACAAATGAGGCCCATAGGGACATCCCTGCTTCCACTCAGAGCCTCATATTGCTGAGAAGGATGAAAGTCTGAGGGCAAGAGGGCTCTCAGATAGGATGCAGCATCCACCTGGTGCCACAATGTCTCCCTGTGCTGCAGGTGCTCCTGCACTGGGGGCCTCAGGGCTGATAGGAGCAGGCGGTGGGAGTGGGAGACTTGCTTCATAGGCATGTGAATATCTGAGTTTGCAGCACTGGAGAGGGTCACGTAGTATTTTGCCTGTGGGGTGCAAAGGCAGCAGACATCACAAAGTCTTAGTTTGCTTTTATTAAGTTAGTCTGAGGAACAGGGAAAGAGCCACTGGTCCTGGTCCATGTTGGTACAATTGATATGGGAAAGTGCAGGAGAAACAGTCTGTGTGGCAAATGCAAGCTGCTGAGCAGGAGACTGACCTCCATGATGTTTCTGCTCTGAAATATTGCCAATTCCAGTGTAAGGCCCACAAGATGGGCAGAAGTCCAGAGCCTCAGGGTATGGTTGACTCAAAGGTGTAGAAGAGAGAGATTCATTTTTATTAGGAACTGTTAAATGTTTGGGGAATGTTGTGTCCTAGAAAAATGGGCTTTACTTTAACCAAAATGGAGCCTGGCTGCTGTAATTGAAAATTTAAAATGTCATAGAGGATTTTCTAAACTAGAAGAAGAATGAAAGACAACAGGCATTGAGGAGTACTTGGTTCAGTCTGATACAATCTTCAAAGAAGACATGGCTAATGTTCAGTGCACCTCCAAAAAGGCCAGGAGGGACATAAATAAAAAATTAAAATAGAGAATGGAAATCAGATTGCTTACAGTGCCCGTTGAGTAGCATGTGCAATTCTGGGTGGGGCCAAAAATTATAGATGCTTTTATAGCAACAGAAGAAGCCTAAAAATAAGATAGAAAAATTGGAATAGTTGGCACCAGTGGCAAACCTGACAGAAGACACATCACATAGACTGGTTGAAGGGAGTTGAACAAAGTTATTATGATGCTAGGGCATCAATTTTATAGAAAATACAGACAGGATATTAGGATGTGGGAGAGGCACAGTACAGGAAGGATAATACAAAGTTCAAATACACTATAATATAGTGAGAAAAGAAGACCACTGAGGAATCTATGTGGGTGAAACCCAGCAGTTTAGTAGTAAAAATGTAACATTAAAATTATATTACCAAATTATCTATTCCAATCATGACAAAAAATGTTAAACTGAAGAAGCCACAGTTAAGATAGTTAAAATGATTTTAACTATAAGTATATAAATGTGTAGTTCAATGCTTCATCAGGTTGAGATGTAGGAAGAAAAAAATTTAATGCAATAGAAAACTCCTTTTTACATCAGCTTGTCTCAGAACCTGGGGAAAAACCCCAGACATTATCCTGAACTCGGTCTTGAGTGGTGCACAGGACCTAACTCAAAAGTTACTAGTGGGTGAGCTGCTCTGTAACAGTGATCACAATATAATTGAAATTAACCTTTGTGTCATGAGAGAAAAAGACAAATCCAGCAGACAGACATTCAGTTTCAAGAAAAAGCACTAAATTAAAAAAGACACAAGTAGTAAAAAACCCAAACAAATGAAGAAAGAAAAAAAAAAACACAAAAAGCCCCAACAAAAAAAAAAAACCAAACCAAAATATTCAACCAGCCAACCAAAAAATCCTGTAAGGGATAGTTCAACAAGCAAGAGCCTGTAATATATATTGCAAGCCCAGTTAAACTGTGTACTGCAATTCCAGGAGAAAATAAAGTCATCAAATGAAATATCTTCAAGGCTCAAGGGAAAAGCTATCATAGCCAATGATGGGCAATGGAAAAGGTTACTATCTTAGGGAAAAGAATGACAGTTAAAAAATGGGAGGTCTGCACAAGGGAAAGAAAGCAAAGCCTGTAATACATGGCAAGTAGAAAAAAACCCACAAAATTAAGAGGAATAAAAGAGAATTTGAAGAGTACCTTTTAAAGGTGTGTACTCTACTGTGCCAGAGAAGTGGTGGTTTAGCAATCCCATCCTCAAAGAGGGGTCTGGATGGGTAGGTCCTGGGATTTACAATCTGGTGAATCTGCCCTCTACCTGTGACAAGGCTGTAGAGACTGTGACAAATAAGAGGTCACTGAGTACATGAATAAAGAGGGTTTATTGTGAAGATTCCTGTAAGGGTAAGTCCTGCCTCCCTGGCCTGTTGGTGTTCTCAACATTCTGGTTTACTGGGTGTGCCAGTGAACATGTGGATAACGGGAATCAAGTGGTTTGACAATAGTAACTTTTTAGAGGCCAAGAGTTGGTAGAGGGTTCACAGATGAATCAGTATGGAGACCACTTTTATTCAAGATCTTCATCAGTAACCTGGAAAAGGGTAACTTATTTTGGGTAGTCAAATACCATGCTAGTGGTGAGGATCATCAAAAGGACCTCAGCGAGTGAACAGGAAAAAAAACAATGGATAAACTTCGGAGCAGATAATTGTAAGGCAGGAAAAATAATCCAAATCATGTTTACATGATGCTGAACTCAGGAATGGCAGGAACAACTAAGGGGAGAGATTTCATTTTTCATTGGCAGCTGCCTGCAACCATCTGTTTAACAAGGAATAGCATAATCAAGAAAAGGACTCAGAACAAAAGAAAAAGTATTATTTTGCTACTATATGAAACATTGATGTTCCCATATCCTGAACAGTGTATGTATTTCTGGTCTCTGCATCTCAGAAGAGTCAGTGGAGTTAGAGAAAATACAGAGAAGGGCAACTAAAATGAGTAAGGAGGTAAAGCAATTGCCTTACAATGAGACACTAAAAAGTCTGGGGCTCTTCATCTGCAGATAAGAAAACAGAGGATGACCATGGTTTGCAAAATCCATGAGGTGGTGAATCAGGTGTATGTGGAACTTTATTTGCCAAACCGTACTGTACTAGGAGCGAGCTGTAACTGAAGCCAACAGAAGGTAAGTTTAAACCAGACAACAGAAAGCACCTTTTTACACAGTGGGCAGGGCATTTGGTTTCTTCATGAAACCAACAGAATTTCTTGCAAAAAGAGGTTATGGAGACAAATAATATCAACAAGATCATAAGTGTATCATAAGAGAGGTTATGGAAATCCAGTCTAGAGACAGAGATTAAAAGAAATAGGCAGGGACATGCTCTTTAACTTCACCAATACAGAGATTTTGGTCACTAGGAGGAAGAGGCTGTAGTTAATCACCATTACTCTCCTAAAATAGCACCCCTTATTACCTCTGTACTGACTGAGTCTGAATGCACTAATGATCTGACTCAGTATGACATTTCTTCTGTCCTTGCATTTTGTAAATTTACCCCAGTTTGAAGTGAAGGTTCTTTCAAAAATATTCTTGATCTTTTAAGATTTCTTCCCCTTCTTTTCAATAACCACTTCAAACCTCCACTAATAGAACCAGAGCCAAGAATAGAGATTATTTCCACATAATAAAATAAAAGAGAGAACTAGAATTTGTCTAAAAAAGTGTTGGAATGGAATAGGAGGGAAGGAAGAAAGCAAAAACATCCTACTTATTTCAGGAACATTAGTCATGCTTTTCTGTTGATTGATCATGCAGTAAATATCTGTGCTATTTAATACGATGTTCTCAACAGGTTCAGTTCTGTATTGGGTCTGGCTGAGACAGAGTTAATTTTCCTTATCGCAGGCCTCACAGTGATGTGCTTTGTACTGGTAGCTGGAAAGGTGTTGATAACACCAGTGTTTGGCTACTGCTGAGCAGTGCTCACACAGCATCAAGGCTGTCTCCCCAACATTCCCCCCTCACCAGTAGGCTGGGGGTGGTCGAGATCTTGGGAGTGGACATAGACAGGACATCTGATCCAAAGTGACCAAAGGGGTATTCCATACTATATGATGTCTGCTCAGTAATAAATGCTAAGAGAAAGGAGGAGGAAGGGGTGGGGGTGGGCATTTGTTATATACGATGTTTGTCTTCTGGAGCAACCACTATGAGTACTGAAGTTCCAGGAAATGCCCAGACATCACCTGCTGATGGGAAGTAGAGAATAAATCTTTTGCTTTCCTTTGCTTCTGCACATGGCTTTTGCTTTTACTTTATTAAACTACCTTTATCTTGACCCACAAGTTTTTTTCCATCTTGTTTTCTCTCTTCCCTTCCTACTGAGGAGGGGAGCGATAGAGTGGCTTGGTGAGCACATGGCAACTAGCCAAGGTTAACCCACCACAGTGCCTTTGCCCATTAACTGTCCTCACTTCCTGACAACAGTTCTCCATCCAACCCCCACACATGATGAGAGCCTGTGTTTTGGTAGCTGAGCAGCATAGATAGGTTTTAGTAGTTCCTCATTCAGTTGCCTCTACAGAAGGAATAATAACAATATGAAGATCCAAAAATTCAAGTTAGCCCACCACTAGCAAGCTCAAGTATGTTTTGATTCAGGCTCAAAAATATTTTAAAAAAAGTAAATCAGTTTAAAAGGTAATGAGTTTTTCAGTGAAAACAAATATGCTGATTCTTATGTCTTGCCTTTGTTTTTTTTTAATATGGTCCAGTTTGGTCTTTAAGATTTTCCACAATCCTTGTGGCATCGGACACTTCCTTTTTAAGGAAAATTTAGCTTCTTGTTGCTCCAGGAAGTGGGGCTATAAAGAACATGATAAAAGCCTAGGGCTGTGGCAGCAAAGATAACTGCTACCTGACACTTAAAAAGAATAAGAGGTGTCTCAGGAGCACCTGCTCTCAGCCTTCCAGAGAGGAAGCTTGAGTTTTTAAATATGATTAGCTCTGCTAATAGCCTATCCATAGATCTGCAGGACAGCAAAAGGAACAGAGGCTGCACATCCTGCATTTCTAGTTAGCCTTTCTTAGCGGGTAAGTGTGCTAATACTTTACTCCGTGCTTCAATGCAAACCTGCACAGGCTCACTCAGCCTTTGCAAATTTGCATATACAATCCTTTAAGCTCTTATCTGTATTTTCAGTTTCTTTACATGCACACATATGCCCAGTTCCCATATTTCATTCTGTTTCTCTTCATAGTTTTCTTAAATCTTATTAATCATTTGGATTCATACTATAGGAGAAATGAGCAGGAAATAAGTTTTGAAATAGGGCAGACTAGTATGACCTTTAGCTGCACAGGTACAATTGCCATCTTTCACAAATATATTAGCAAAGGAAATGTTGCAATTTTCCTTTTGTTTCACTGTTTTTGCCGGGAGATGCCAATGTAAATCATTATTTACATCAATGGAGGACAATCATGACTTTTACTTTTTCTTCTATTTCCACCAAAGCCCAGAATGGGATTTAAACAAAGACAGCCTTGTTTCTTAAACCAACCCCTTCCCACTCCTCCAGGCACATTTATAAATGCATAAAATCTCCCTAGACAATTATTTACTGCCTTTCTTTCTTTTAATCACACACAATCTGCAGATTAAAAAGAAGAATGCTTTCCGGAAATGTACCTTATTATTCTGTGGTGACTAAGTGCCATTTCTGTGAAACCTAAAGTTCCCAGGACAAATTGAAAACTAACACCAAAATTAATAGCGCTTGCTCCTAACAGTGGATTCAGGAAGAGAAAACAGTAACTAGTGTTTATAAAAATTGCTTTCAGGAACCATTGGAAGAAATTAAACTGCTTACTATCTGCATAAGTTTTTGTTCAAATGATAAAAAGATACAAGGTGTGCTTTTCCTTTGTTTTCTGCTATTGGACATTAATAGGTTATACCACTGTGGAACACCTAAAAGCAAGAGGGGAATTAAAGTTTTTGTCTTCACACCCTGTAAGTGAGAAGTCGCAGATGTACTTCACTTTGATATAAAAACATCCTTTGAACACTCATTGCAAACATTGCCACTTGTTAGGTATGGTGTATAGACTGGACTGACATGTTGAGTCTCAAAAGTCCTGTTGAAGTCAGTGACACTTCTTAGATTTGTTTTAGGTTTGTAATTAATGCTTTGGATATATACACTCTTCCTTCAGTTTTTATTAGTATGCATAGCTGATAAAGTCTGTTATCTTGTATGACATCACCTCAGTGTTACACTTTCCCCAATTACATTTCCAAAATGAATTCCAGTTGTCAGAAATACTGCATTGTCTTGAGAGAAGATATTATCAAGGAGACAAAGGAGAGAAATAAACGTTTAAGAATGTCTCAGCTATCTTGTAATTAGAATTAGCGTCATTTACAGAAAAAAATCCATTACACTTTTCAATTTCTATCACACAAGATGGCTTCCCTTCTGGGCTACATTCCTGGAAATCTCCCAACTGAAATGCCTGAAAAGTGAATGCAAAAAAACCTACATTTATTTAAAGAAATCATGTATGTCTTTAGGGGAAAACAAGCCATGTGTGTGCAAGATGGGTATCATTAACCAACTGCAGTGTTTGGCAAGGGAAGAGACAAAGCAGACAGTACTAATGGGACAGAAGGGCTAAGTCAAGATGAGAAGAGCCAGAGCCAGGTTCAAAAAGGAGGATAGTATTCAAGGTCAGGATGGATGAGACTTTGAGCAACCTAATCTAGTGGATGATGTCCCTGCCCATGGCAGGGAGGTTGGAACTAGATGGTATTTAAAGGTCTCTTCCAACCCAANCTTTGTTTTCTGCTATTGGACATTAATAGGTTATACCACTGTGGAACACCTAAAAGCAAGAGGGGAATTAAAGTTTTTGTCTTCACACCCTGTAAGTGAGAAGTCGCAGATGTACTTCACTTTGATATAAAAACATCCTTTGAACACTCATTGCAAACATTGCCACTTGTTAGGTATGGTGTATAGACTGGACTGACATGTTGAGTCTCAAAAGTCCTGTTGAAGTCAGTGACACTTCTTAGATTTGTTTTAGGTTTGTAACTCATGCTTTGGATATATACACTTCAGTTTTTATTAGTATGCATAGCTGATAAAGTCTGCTATCTTGTATGACATCACCTCAGTGTTACACTTTCCCCAATTACATTTCCAAAATGAATTCCAGTTGTCAGAAATACTGCATTGTCTTGAGAGAAGATATTATCAAGGAGACAAAGGAGGGAAATAAACGTTTAAGAATGTCTCAGCTATCTTGTAATTAGAATTAGCGTCATTTACAGAAAAAAATCCATTACACTTTTCAATTTCTATCACACAAGATGGCTTCCCTTCTGGGCTACATTCCTGGAAATCTCCCAACTGAAATGCCTGAAAAGTGAATGCAAAAAAACCTACATTTATTTAAAGAAATCATGTATGTCTTTAGGGGAAAACAAGCCATGTGTGTGCAAGATGGGTATCATTAACCAACTGCAGTGTTTGGCAAGGGAAGAGACAAAGCAGACAGTACTAATGGGACAGAAGGGCTAAGTCAAGATGAGAAGAGCCAGAGCCAGGTTCAAAAAGGAGGATAGTATTCAAGGTCAGGATGGATGAGACTTTGAGCAACCTAATCTAGTGGATGATGTCCCTGCCCATGGCAGGGAGGTTGGAACTAGATGGTATTTAAAGGTCTCTTCCAACCCAAACCATTCTGTATGATTCTATGATACTCCAAGTCACATGCCAGGACTATCCCAGAAATGGTGGGGGTTGATGTGTATGCCCAGGACACAGGAGAAAAAGAAGTCACAGTAAGTAGCATGAGAAATGATGACTGGAGTCATCATGTGTCACATGGAGCAACAAATAAATATTCCAGTTGTTTAGTAGAAGGGCTTCAGCAGAAGCCAGTAACACCACGTTACAGCAGCACCAGCTGTACTATGACCAAATACAGTAGTGTAAGCAGTAATGTAAGCAGTTACTGAGATTAGCAGTAGTGTAAGCAGTTACTGAGGAAATTAGATAGATCTGAAAAATATTGATACATTCTAAAATTAGCTTTCTAGCTAAGGATCATAAGTTTATTACAAATGTTACAATACCTTCACAGGTCACATTCTTATTTTGGTAATTTAGGGAGGGTTAAGTTTGCATGTACATTTGTAAGTAAAATCACATACTTTCAAAGTACTAACTAGGCAAATATTTTATTGCATAAATATCCTTTTTTTCTTGTTCAGATATAATCACACATAGTAATCACATGTATGGACAAAGAAAATTCAGTTTTTAACAAAATTTACTGGAGAAATTACCACTCAGTTAAGTGAAGTAACCAGAGCTAGTAGCCAGGTGTTTGTAACGTCATTCACACTAGGACCGTATTGGGTTTTGTGCTCTCTTAGAAGGTTTTCCACACATGGAATTTATTCTCTTAGATCGATGTATTTAGGAGAGACCAGAAAGCCCATGGAGTTACACAGCTGTAAACAAGCCCAGCTGACCCCATGAGTTGCTACATTTATGTGAAATAAAAATCTCCAGTCCATGGGGAAAGTGCAGCATCTCAACACTCACTTTGTTAAAGCAGATTAACCTAATCAAAAGATCATAGTACTTTTGACTGAAAACTTGAGTATAAGTGTCCCAGTAGAAGCAGCTGCAAGTTGAAAACTTGAGGATCTGGACCTTGTTTTGATACCCAAATGAGAACTAAGAGTTTTGGAAAAATCTGGCCTACATTGTTGCTCTGAATACTAAAAATACAGCTTTATACGCGCAATTCACGTCACTTCTGTATTTAACAGTACCCAGTGCAGCAATGCCACCATATGGTGTAGTCCTCTTAGTTATATCAGAAATTAAATGACAACACCAACAGGAGCTCATGGAAATAAAGTGATTGTGAGTCAGTACGTGGGTAAGAGTGCCAGCTACAGTCATAGAAAGAGAGTAGGAAATGTGAGGGAATTCATTAGTTTTTAACATCCTTCCCCATTACTTTTAAGCCCCTACCTAATTTCTATCTGTAGGATTCACAAGCAGGTTCATGTCTTTTATCTTTTGAACACTGCAGAAAACATGAAGAAACATGTAAGGCTGACTAGTTTGCACTGAGTTATTTCTGCCCAGGCATCCTATCTCCAAGGGGAGAGTACTCCCCAGTGCATCGGAACACTGTTGTGTTGGGATCCTCATCAGAGTGCATCTGAATTTTCTCCCAAATTCCAGTTTTTATGGAGCATACAGGAAACATACAACAATTTTCCACCAAACTGAAAGAAAATCCCTAAACCCAAACCTTATCCAAAATGTTTTTTTTCTCTATTTATGAACTTTATAATTCCTAGAAAGTCTTGAGACCTGTAGTTAGACTTTTTCCATTCTCTTCCTTTAAAAGCTGCTCTGCACTATTTGCCTATATAACTGTTCACAAAAGATGAGCCCAATACCAGATACAAGAATTCCTTAAAGTTTTGCCATTCCAAGAGCAGATAAAAACTGCATTAACTCCACTGTCCTGGACAGCCCCAGTTTGAATATTCATGATACACTTATTTCCTTCTGCATTTTCAAGTAGGTAGTCCATTTTCTATGGTTCTTGTGTCACATGCTTTTAGAATATGTTTG
>VZTO01004551.1:56547-70412 GCA_013400615.1 Syrrhaptes paradoxus | reverse complement strand
ATCTCAACACTCACTTTGTTACAGCAGATTAACCTAATCAAAAGATCATAGTACTTTTGACTGAAAACTTGAGTATAAGTGTCCCAGTAGAAGCAGCTGCAAGTTGAAAACTTGAGGATCTGGACCTTGTTTTGATACCCAAATGAGAACTAAGAGTTTTGGAAAAATCTGGCCTACATTGTTGCTCTGAATACTAAAAATACAGCTTTATACGCGCAATTCACGTCACTTCTGTATTTAACAGTACCCAGTGCAGCAATGCCACCATATGGTGTAGTCCTCTTAGTTATATCAGAAATTAAATGACAACACCAACAGGAGCTCATGGAAATAAAGTGATTGTGAGTCAGTACGTGGGTAAGAGTGCCAGCTACAGTCATAGAAAGAGAGTAGGAAATGTGAGGGAATTCATTAGTTTTTAACATCCTTCCCCATTACTTTTAAGCCCCTACCTAATTTCTATCTGTAGGATTCACAAGCAGGTTCATGTCTTTTATCTTTTGAACACTGCAGAAAACATGAAGAAACATGTAAGGCTGACTAGTTTGCACTGAGTTATTTCTGCCCAGGCATCCTATCTCCAAGGGGAGAGTACTCCCCAGTGCATCGGAACACTGTTGTGTTGGGATCCTCATCAGAGTGCATCTGAATTTTCTCCCAAATTCCAGTTTTTATGGAGCATACAGGAAACATACAACAATTTTCCACCAAACTGAAAGAAAATCCCTAAACCCAAACCTTATCCAAAATGTTTTTTTTCTCTATTTATGAACTTTATAATTCCTAGAAAGTCTTGAGACCTGTAGTTAGACTTTTTCCATTCTCTTCCTTTAAAAGCTGCTCTGCACTATTTGCCTATATAACTGTTCACAAAAGATGAGCCCAATACCAGATACAAGAATTCCTTAAAGTTTTGCCATTCCAAGAGCAGATAAAAACTGCATTAACTCCACTGTCCTGGACAGCCCCAGTTTGAATATTCATGATACACTTATTTCCTTCTGCATTTTCAAGTAGGTAGTCCATTTTCTATGGTTCTTGTGTCACATGCTTTTAGAATATGTTTGAAGGGTACCTACACTTACAGTTAGTTTGCAATATTCTTGGGCATCCTTTGTACTGAAAGCTGATCTGTTAATGTACTGTAACGGTTATTATGGACTTCTTCCAAAGTACATTAATGTCAATAGAAGACTCTCAATAAACTCAGTGAAATCCAGATCAACCCCTGTTTCCTTATTATTACTGTATGGAGGGACACAGATGAATAAGTTGTTCTCACAAAAATTTCCTGAACTCTGCTCTCATAGGTGCCGCACCACATGTTTGTTCTGAGAGATATACATCAAATACCATTTCAATGGTATTGGCACAATGGAACTGGAATTCTTTCTCACAAGGAAAAAGGCGCTATTTGTATCCCTGGAGATACAATTCTTTTTCAAAAAAATATTGGGAGATGAAAGATTCTGGTAAAAAACTTAATAGAAAAAACTTTCATTCCACATTTATATCCTCTTCTTGAATACCTGTTCCTTTTATTTTAAACAGAGATCCAAGGATGACAATTTTACTTTTAATGGCATACCACTCTAACCATGTATCATGTGAAAAAGCACCTTTTTATTAAAAAAAAAAAAAAAAGAAAAGAACTATTTCAGGGGACTCACAAAACCATGGACTAATTCCAGTTCTCTTTCTAGTGACCTGTGGAAAATAAAGTTCTAAAGAATCAGTATCATTCTGAAGAATCAATATCATTAACAGTGAATATTTTTCAAAAATCCCTTTGTATATATATTGAGGCCTTAAAAGACTGATTTTTGACAGTTGGCATTCATCAGCAGTTGGAACAAAAACATCACAGAGGGACAACAAATGCTCTCATGTGTAGCTAATATTCATATCTTTCACATCCAGAATCTAGAATTACTGGTCTGTGATTGGCTTTCCATAACAATCAAATCAAGTATCAGTTTATCCCTGTGACACTGCAATAACATTTATGATATTTTTCTCTGGTACCTATTAATACAAAGACAGTCAAATAAAACTGATCAGTACCATCTGATCCCTATTGTTTTTTTCCAAACTTTTATATAAAGCTTTCTAAAGTTTATGGCAAGGTGCCTGTTGACTTCCACAAGTTGTAGGTTGAATCTTATTAGGATACTTGTTCTTGAACATACAAAGAGGGAAGATACATTGATACATTCCAGAATCTTGCAGTCTCACTATACAGCACATCCAACTTTAACAATGGGGAAACAGTATTTTAATTTCCTGCATTTTAATAATCCTGCTCTCTTAAAAAGGTTTTCAATTCTGACTGGGTTAACTACTGAAGGCAAGGAATAGGAACAAGACCGGAAGCCCACCAAGAGTGCTCCAAAACAGATCAAAATGATCAAGAAAATATTTACTAGCCCACCCCCCCAAAACACCCACATACAAAATGAAAAGTGAAGCAGTAATTTTAGTAAATGATGTAATAGCTGGGGATTGCTGTGTCACATTCATCCCTCAAAAAGTTATCTGAAAGTCTCTGGTTATGCCTGAATGTGTGGCAGTGCAGACTTGGATGCAGGTTCCACCACATTATTTCAATACTGTCAAAATCACTACAGTGTAGAATGTATTATTTCTGTTGGCTGTGGTAGAAGAGGTGGTGTCTATTCCAGCTTAGAGTGGCAGAAGCAAGCTATAGTTGATCCATCATGAAGCCTACTATTACAAAGCCTGCAGCTTTCAGACATTTGGAAGCGGACAGCGAGTTTAAAGTTTTGATGGTAGGTCTTTAGGAGACTTTATGGTCTTTAGGTTAATTTTGTTACAAGCAATGGGAAAAAAACATTAAAGATGAAAGCTGAATCCTTCAAGGTGATCTAGAAAGGTTAGACATCCAGATTGCACAAAAATTTTTCTAGTGCTTTCAGGGATTTGAAGTTGTAAGGAGGACTTGTTTCTCTGGATAGTTGCTACCCCATATTGCAAACTGGAACCCTGAGAGGTTGTAGTTCCTCCATCCTATGGCTGCATCAAAGGTCCATTTTCTTCTTTAGTCCTTGCTATACTGAACTGGTGTTGACTGTTTCAATTCACTCTAGAATTGACGATATACAGGTTGAAATCTCAGAAAAAAATATTATTTTTGTACTTTGCAGACACTAGGCACTTACTTTTTTAAAAAAGTATCATTAAGCTGTAAATATATTTCTGCCATAGCCCAACATTTTTAAATATCCAGATTTTAATATTGAATCAAATATGTTGCCATTCAGCACATGAATGATAAATGCAGTCTCTATGCTCAAATACTTTAAAAAGTTGTTGGGGTTAACTTTTTCATGGCAGCTTGAACAAAGAGATGACAAAGGCATCAATCTGATATAAACTCTATATCATGTTTTACAAGATAAAATAAATGTGCCAGATCTGTATTCTGGGTGGCAAGGTTGGTGCACAGATGTGGTACTAAGGATAATGGAATTATTTTCTAAGGTTCAAGCTAACTTAATAAATCCAAAGGAGAAAGATTACTTGTTGATGATCATGTATAGAAAGAACTGCAGGGAAAATTTCAAAATATGCATCCAAGATGCTAAACTCTGGGCCAGGAGTGGTTCGAAGCACAGCTCCAATTCTGTCTTGTTCAGAAGTGAGAATAAACACAAGACTGCCTGATGTGTCCAAGCACAGAGAAATGTAAGGAGGCTGAGACCACCTTGATAAGGGGCCCTGTGCCAGTGAACTGGCCATGCCTCTCAGTAACAAAAACAATAGAAGTGTCTCAATAATAATAGAAGCACAAAAAAGCATGGCAGATTTTTTTTTGCTGGAAAAGTTATTATTTCTGTTCCATTATCAATAATTTGATTAAGATACATGTCTGATGCCTTGAAACTCCATTTTTGCAGTAAATAGTGGTTGCTAGAAAGGTCTGTTACAGACCACAGAACTGTGAAATAAAACTGGGTGGATCTAGACAGTCTGTGAATGAGAGCATTAAAATTCAAATGGCATCTTCCTGGAAGCAACAGAGAGTTCAGATAAAGTTTATTTTCTGAATGTGTTAGCTTCTTTAAGATGGCTTAACTGCTAATGTTGGAAGTGGTGACTGAAGGCAGTTAGGCTCAGCTGCTGTCACACAGCTGTGTATAAAACGATTACTTAAAGCTGTGCTTTAGTTCAGATTATTGAAGCCAACAATTTATACTGCAATACCCTAAATGCTGCATGATCATTATGGATTAGCTATTTTCAAAGAGCTGTGAACGTTCGCATCTTGCAGTGATACACCATTACCTCATAGTACAGTCATATCTTGAGACTATCGATGAGACTGTCAGGGCTATTTTGAACTAAGTAATTAGTTACCATCTAAGAAACAAAATTGCCTATTTGTGTCATTTCTGTATTTTCCTATATTTAAGGGGTTAATAACATAAATGAGAAGTCTAATATGATTTTGAAGGGTTTTAAGAAGTGTTTGTTTAATTTTTTGCATATTAATATCTTGTAAGTTTTTGGAAGATTGTATCCCCATGTTTTTTATCCCCTGAGAGTTTACCAATATCAACCCAGTGTTTATTCAACCTACAGTCAGCACTGCCTTAGAGGATTATAAAGGTGAATAAAGCAAGCTATTATGCCTTTCATTATTACAGTTTTGAACCCAATGAGCTTGTTGCTATCCAAAAAAACCCGTAAACATTCTTTAGAAAGATTAAGCAGAGTTTGGATAAGGCATCTAGTTTGCAGATAGTCCTGAAGTATTGACTTAAAATATTAAATTCATCCTCACAGTCAAAAGAGTTAAACATAAAATTTATGTTTTCATGTCTGAAAAGAGTTTGGCAAGCTTTGGTTATTTGAGAATAGCTTTTATAACTTCCTAAGCCAAATAAACTTGATCAGCAAAATAAACAAAGAAAGACAGAGAGATGTGACGGTAAACATCAGAAACTGTTAATGTGAAACAACTCTTGTTGCAAGGACTCACTCTTCAGTCAGGGAGGAGTGATGGGGCTGCAGCAAGCGATCTCATAGAGTAGAGTAGTATTTGGTGCTTCATGATACTGACCACTTCAGCCTTGACCCAGCAACCCTCTTAGAGTCATAGAATAATAGAATCATAGAATGGTTTGGGTTGGAAAGGACCTTAAAGATCATAAAGTTCCAACCTCCCTGCCATGGGCAGGAACACCCTCCACTAGCCCATGACTACAATGTCCCCTGTCCCAGCCCTCCCTTTGATCCTGACCCACAGGCTCTCTGTTGGCTCTTCATCTGACCCCAGGTGGAGCTCCATGCACTCCAGCTGATCTTTGATATAGAGGGCAACACCCCCTCCTTGTCTCCCCTGCCTGTCCTTCCTAAAGAGCCTGTATCCCTGCATTCCAACACTCCAGTTGTACGATCCATCCCACCACGTCTCTGTAATGCCAATAAAATCATAACACCGCAGGTGTGCACACATCTCCAGCTCCTCTTGTTTATTCCCCATACTACGTGCATTCGTATAGAAGCACTTAAGCTGGGTTCCCAAGGAGGCTGGACCTCCTGTGTGCTGCCCACCAGCCACCCTCAGGCCAACCTGTGAACCTTTTCCAGGCTCTGGGCATTTGTTGCTGGCTTTTCTGTCATTAAATACCTCTTGCTTATTACTCATACTGCGTGCACTAGTGTAGATGCACTTGAGCTGAACTGTAGAGTCCACTCCTACCCTCACCATGCCACCCCTGGGCTTGTCTGTAATTGGCCTGGAAATTTCCCCTGGTCCTTAGACACATATATAGTGAACTGAGGGACAAGTCTGACATTTCAATATAGAGACATGAAATTTTTCAATGTGACCATCATGAGTTCAGGTGCTACTTCTCTAGCTAGAGTAATAGTAGATTTTAAAAATGATTCAACTAGTTTTGTGTTGCTACTTTGAAGAAAATTCTCTTTATCAGAAACTAGATAACCATTATACATTTAGGCAGGTAGAGAATGTATACATAATATGTAGAGAAACAGTGAGTGATAATATGACAAGACTGAAGCTGAACTTTATGGATGTTAATGCAAAGCCCTCTACTCCAAGGATAAAAGGCATTCTTTTTATTGCCATGCTGTTAACAGAATCATCAACCTCTAAATATGATCTACGTGTCATTTTGGAAGGATAGTGCATGATACTAAATGGGTCAAATTTATTCTTCATTCTATGATCCATAAAACTCAAATTCCTGAATACACTGTCACTTGCAAAAATGTTTTGGACCAGATCCCAAGAACTTTCTTAGATGAATACTCCAAGATGACCTTTGACTGTGTGTTTGGTTTCACAGAATAAGTATGGGTTCTGTTCAATACAAAGGCACTTTAAGATTTTCTTTTAATTATTTTATGTGTAATTTCCCATGAAATTTTCAGTGTAATTTTTTTTTTTTGCTATTGTGGCAAAAATACTCTGTTTCTTTTTGATAATTTTTGTGATAGAGTACTAAGGAGTTTTAACAAGCTACACAGTTAAGGAAGCTGTTATTAAAATACACAAGATAACAGTGGTATGTTCCAAAATGTACCCTTGTTATCATTTGTTAAGTGATCAGAAAGCCTAATATTTTCCTTGGAATACTGATAATGTTATGTACTTTACAACTGTGATAAGGTTCTTAAGCTATTGTGCGTACTGAAAACTGTTGCAAAAAATCACCTCAGGTTGATTTTACAACACAAAGACAAAGGAAGCGATGATTGCAACTGCCTTTCATTTGCTTATTGAAATAATGTTTTATTGTACCTTGAATTACTGACCAGGACAAAAATAAATACATGTAAAGTAATATTGCCTACTTCTTGTGGCTGGGGTTTTTTTAAATTGGTTGTTACTTTTTGTTGTTTTGTGGGGTTTGTTCTCAGGAAAATTTATTTGTGCTTCTGAAGTATTTAATGTAGAAATAAATTCAGTAGGTTAGTCTCTGAGCAGCCAAATTTTCTTCAGAAGAGATACTGTCTACTTAGAATGGATAGAAAGACAATCTCCTTATCCCTAAAAGTGTACAGAATAAACATAATGGAATAAATCAGTTATAATACCAATCATATGCGCTGTAGAGCTAATGATAGTGGCTTTGTGCATAAAAACATTTCCTAATCTTAATTTAAAAAGTATTATTTTTAGTTTTTAAAAGAAAGGAAGAGAAGTGGAAAGTGATAATATTTAATTTAAAAATTCCAGAAAATATTTATTAATTTGTTTTTACTGAAGAAAAAAACTTCTAAAGATTAAAGAGTTCCGATATTTTTCAAGGTTTTTGTTGTTGCTTTCTGCATTTCATTAGGAATATATGCATTATGTCAGCTGAAATAAAAGTGTGAATAAAAAATCAGTGGAGGAAGTCTCAGTCTGGAAACAAGTAAAAGTAAAGAAATGAGAAGAACTGAGGAGTGACATGTAACTTTGGTGCAGAGGTGAACTGTTTGCAGGAGAGAAAACACAAAGAGGTTGTAAACCAGAGCAGGATCCATCCTCCCGGCTGCGGGGTGCGGTGGCAAAGGGAGGGGGTTCCCTGATTACAGCTCCTGGTGCTGCCGCAGTTCAGATAACAATGTAAGGACATCGCTGGTGTGGCGTCAGTCAGACAGTAGGGACTGAGTGTCTGAACTGGATACAAAACCAAAAAAGATGCCAATGACAGAGCTAGGAAGAAGATTAAATAGCTGGAATGGTACAAAAGAGAATTTTATCCTCTTTAGCACTAGAAGTCCTGGTTGTGTCTATCTGTCCGAGCCATTATCTTTGCCTGGCACTTCAGCAAAAGGAAGGGAGTAGAACTGCCAAGGTGGCAGAGGTTGTACACAGATCGCAGCCTCCATACTCCCTATGTAGAATATTTCTGTTTCTGACAGGATGGATGATCTTTTTAAACATAGTATATGCTAGCTTCCAAGTACACTATTTCCTCAGAATCAGATGGGCAGTCTTGTGATATTTCCTCAAGAACAAATACAAACTGTGTATGGACTCTTCTCCTTTGCCTTCCCACAGTTATTTCTTCTAGCTTCTTTTAGCTTTTTTTTTCCTTTGTGCAAACATTAGTATTAATATATAAGCTATAAAGTGCCATCTAGAAAAATCTTGTCTCTTAAAAAAGTCTAATTCAATTTACTCTTAATTACATGAATCTTCAGTCACACCTTCTGACAGCTGATACTTGAATGCTTATATTCTGTCTGATAGGTTGTAATTATTCACTTCCTTTCTACTGTGTAAAGGTGTATCTGCATTGTCTAAAAGTGCTGGCTGGTGTAAGAGCAGCTGTCATTTTATGGAAAATAAATGTACAGATTCTGGTTTTAGAAATATGTCATAAAAATAAGGGAATAATTTTTCTAAGAGCAACAATATGAATTCCTAACTTGACCTTTGATACATTTAAGAGATTATCTGTGCTAGACACCAGTTCCTGAAGCCAGTTCTCTCCAAATCCTGTAAAGGTGTTCTACATTTGGAGGAAGCTGTGCCAATTATTTCAGAATATTCTGAAAAATACTTGTATTAATTGATAAGCAGTTCCTGAGAAAGACTATTAATTCCATTATAGGCTTGATTTTTCTTTTTCTGATGAAGTCAGGAAAGGTTGCTGCTAGTTGGTATGAGGAACTGTAGGTTTATGCTTTCACTAGAATCTGCATTAGTCAATGGATCTTCCTGACCCACGCAGTATAAATGATTAACTACTGGCTTAAATATTTGAGAGCTAACTGCGTACTGTGTCTTCCAGTTAATTTCCTCAGTAATTGCTTTTCACACACACAGCAATTCTCTCTTCCACACACAGAGAAACAAAAACTGAACAAACCTGTATAGTTTAAACATTGTCTCCTGTAGGCTGGAAAAAAGGGGAGTGATTGTTATTGGTAACATGATTTTTACTATCTTTATGGTATCAAACATGGATGAGTCACTAGATACTACTGTACTTGTGAAAGCAAGATCAACAATTAAATATTCAAGATAGGAGGAAATGAATGATCAAATCTGGCTCAGGCATATCCTACTTCAAGTCAATTGACTTAAAATTGGTTAATTTAAAACTGGTTGTACCAGATCACAGGAATGGTGAATTTATCCCCAAGAACTTTCTAGAGTGCTTTTGAATAACATGATGTTAGTCTTTTTAATTTCACACTCCCGCTAGCTTGGAAAAAGGTGACAATAATGGTGGTGTGATTTGATCCAGATTCAACTTGCAGCCTCAGAACAGAGGAATTTACAAGAAAAATGTATAGTTTACAAAATAGTGCTACAATATTTTTTTCAGTGTTAGAGAACCATTTTAACATACATATAATCTACAAATATGGGCCACAGTTGATATATATATAATGTATGTAAATTTTCTTCTGTGTTAATGCTCTCTTAACGGGAGTAAGAGGTTTCATACATTCAACATGTTTCTGTCCGCTAAACTCCTGGAGGGGAGGATCATTTTTTTTGTGTTGAAGATGAGTTGTGAGGATTTGGTTTAACAGTAAGTCTACTAAGTACTTCTGCAGTGCACATACTACATTATAATGCAATACGTTCACATTTGGAAAATTCTCTATATGTAAAAATGAGGTGGATAAACAGTTTAAAAGCTCTAATTTTTGTGTAAACTTTATCATCCACAACTTTATTAGAAAATAAGATGACAAGCTGAAATAAACTTGATATATTTGATACAGCGTGCTAAATTCTATGTTTTGGTACTCTAAAATGATTGAATTAGGAGCTGAAGAGCCTTTCAGAATTGCTTTTTATTAAAGGTATTAAAAACCTGCAAAAGAAAGGAAAAACTACTTATTCAAAATTTCTGTGGATAAATTCAGAAATAAAATCTAGCAGAATCTTGTATCACAAAACTATTTCATCTTCACTGTTTTCCTGTAATTGCCTGTTATGTGCTTACCCTTCAGTCTCAAAGAGCTATTCCCACTATTTCTTTTCAGAAAGGTTTCATAGTTGCCCTTTATATTTTGCACAATGGAAGTGCTACAGCCCTGAAGTAGCCATTTTACAGCTAACTTTTACTTTCTGTATATCTTCAGGTAGTTCATGAGTGTTATTAACATTTGATATTCTTTTTCTTCTGTCTTTTTAAGAAAATAAAGTGGAACATTTATATGGGTTCACCTTGACTCAGTAATACTTACGATTTTGAATTATGTTCTTCATTTTTATGATAAGAAAAAAGCCATCTACATGAAACTATTGAATTTTAGTATAAAGTTCTGGAGAGGTGACTCCTTTTGATTAAAAATAAGACTTTCTAACAGGAAGCCCTTTTATAAGAACATCTCAAGCCTTTACAGAACTTTTCCTCCTGTATGTTTAGGTAACGCATTAGTCAGCTTGAAAGGCTGAGAGTAGTCATTTTACCTGCTTGCTTATCAAGTTGTTGCTAATACAGCTCTAAACATCTGAGGCATTTGAGGTAGATCATGGGCTTTTCCTCTCCACGGTGTCCTTTGCAGTGCTGGTGGGGCACCCAGCCATTGCTGCTGCTGCTCCTGCAGAACTGACTGTTTAAAGCAACCACTCAGTTTATCATGCCTCAAGCTACCTGTGGAAAAGGATTATGCCCTCCATTGTGTCTATACAATGTCTATTACTGTCTAATGTACTCTATAATAGTAATAATCCCAGCTAAAGACTAAGAAATCAAGGCTAGTGCAGTTCCGTGTGGGAGAGAAGACTTTCACACTTGGTTATTAACTATATCTGCACAGAAATTAAACAATGGTTATATTATGAAAAATACTCTGTACAATGTTCTCATGCTCACAGTGTCTTGAGAAGGAAAATGACAACTTGCTAAGAAACTCAGTAGTTAATATTTGGAACAAATATTTTGCAGCTCTCTTTTGCAATTTTTCACCAGCTCTAATTATAAACCATTCAATAGAAAAGAAACTACAACAGAAAAAACACTCACCTAAAGCTCCCAGAAGCTGCAAAAAGCCCCACCAACACCATTATTTAAGAATAATGTTGCAGGTATTGGCATATGTAAATCTGTGCAAAATATTTTGTTGAATATTTTATGTGCCAGTTTTATGTCCTAGTGAAAGATGATGTGGATCTATTTGCAAATATGAGCTGAATTATCTTGTATAACTTTGTTTTAATGTGATTTTTTTATATTCCAGTGGTTAAAATACCCCATAGGAGGCTACAGATTGAAGTGAAAATCTACTCTTTTTTCTGTTACAGTACAGGCAAGTGAGTTGAGCTTACTTCTCAGATGATTGTTATTATTGTAAGACTTTTAGAGTTGATCACCTTCAGACTCCTCAGCTGATGCAATTTCTCACTGAATTAAGTGTTTATCTGCTTCCTGAGATAAAAATAAGTGTGAAAATATGACTGATCAAGAGCCTAGTGATTCAGATGTTCAGTAGAAAGGATGTGACACTTTTGTTTTCAAACCACATATTAATACTTATGTATTTTTTATACTGGAGAGCTTGGAAGCATCTTACCTCAAAGTATATCTAGCATCATTGTTTGACCACTGTCCTGGGGAGCCCTAAGCAAAGAGCAATGAAAGACAAGCCTCATCACATTTCTGCAGCATATGACAGTCCTGTAAAATGATACTTTCATTTCCCTCCAAGGTTAAATAGGTGTTTCCTGGTATTTCTGAACCAATTTTTCTGCAGAACCAGATATCTTTAAAGTGATGGAAATAGAGACTGTTTTTTATTCAGTGAGTGACAATAAACTAACAAGCTCATAAATGTCCTGAATTCAAATGCAACAGAAAGAAAGCAATTAAGCTGAGGATAATAACAGGGCCAGATCTGATATCTTAACTTTCATTTCATTCTAGTCACCATACAAATATTTTGTGCCAGTTGGATTTTTTTGTATCATTGGCTTCATACAGCTAAAATTTTGACTGAAGCAGAAGAGACCTATTGGACAAGAATCCTAAGTATGTGGTAAAAAGACTCAAAATATCCCCCTTGGAGTCATGAGACTCATGTTCCTGCTTCATTCAACTTCTGAACTCAAAAACAACCTATTAAAAATAAATGTCACTAATAGTTCAGATGCTCTGTTGTTAGATTTTCATGCAAGACTCCCATGCTAGAATAATTATTAGCAAAATTGAAGAAATCTTGTTTTTATTATTTTACTGCTTAAATTTAGTGAAAATGTATCTGGGTTTCTTTCACAGAAGTAACAATATCTTCTCTAATTTTGACAAATAAAAAGCCCCAAAACCAGCAGACCAAAGAGCAGTGTTTTCTTTGGACAACACCAGACTTCTTTTACACATGGATAAACCTTGCTGTGGTATGGCTGACATACCTCTTAACAAAACTGTATTGCTGACAGCAAAAAGCAAGATTTTACAGCCTGAAGCCAGTGGGAGTTCTACCTTTGACCAGAGTCAAAAGTGTACCAAAGCACAGGTTATACTCACTCCTGTAAGACACTGTCAGATCTGAGATGCAGTTCTTGTTTGGGAATCTTACAGTTCAAAGCATCGTTTGCTTTAACAACATCAGAAATCTTTGACTCAGAATGTCTTAAACAATAGCTCACTGAAGACTTGCTAGGCATGCAGCTTTGATTCACTTCCTGAATTCCAGCTAAATTTTGTCTCAGAACTTACTTTACAAACCAGTAGCGAGAGTATAGATCCAATACATTTATAGAGTATCTTTAAGTAAATGGAGACATATGTAAAGAATGATTATGTATTTATGAACTGGAGAGAAGGTTGTGCTTAAGTTGATATTAAAATTATATATGACTCATAAAAAGCTACTAGTAAGGGCTGCATTGTAAACTTCTGTGAAACTTGGTTATATTGAATGGCAATAATCCACTATACTGGATGCATACAGCCTAAATAATGAGCCTTCCATTTTTGAGCCTAACACTTAGATATGAACATTGGGAATTATTATTTTTTTAAAACCCTTTTCAATGACAACATCTTTTTGACCAGAGTGAACATATCCTTAAATTTCCTTTTATTTTTTTTTAAAGAGTATTTCTTCAGAAATGTATTTTGGGGACACTCAGAGAACTTTAAATTTTTTTGTCATCTTCTGTTCCTTCTCAGTGTTTATGTTAATGGGATTTTGGCATGCAAAATCCTGCAGATTGGAAATATGGCAAATACAACTGATGAAACACTAATTTTTATGCATTTGTCAGCAATTCAAACTCATTTGCACAGTGAAGAGATTTTCAACATAGTTTTCTGTTAAACTGTAGAGGACAAAGCAGCTCACTGTGCTCATCAGAGAGCACATCGTTCATCCAGGGTTTTCAAAGTACTTCCCAAATTAAGCTTTCTGACCCTCTTTTGAGTTAAGTACCAGATAGGTGAAGTGAACATTTTATTTCGGTACTTCTGTGTGAAACACATGCACACAAAAGCGCTGATCCTGCAGAGAGGTGGATGGTTCCCCATGGGGTGTACAGAGCTCGGTCAGGACCAGGTCCTGCAGACAAATGGAGCAACTGACTGCAATCACAGCATTGCCCATCGTCTCCTGTGCTTCTGGATGCTGGTGTCAGGCTCATGTGGCCTGTGGCTGCTCACAAGAACTGTTTTGCTGCTCCCATTGTACCTCAAGCACCTATGTGTGCCTTACCTGCTCTTTCACACTGAGGAAGTGTGATCTGGGTGATCGGGTAGTGAGATGGGTTGTGAACTGGCTGGAGAAAAGAAGCCAGAGAGTTGTGGTGAATGGGATGGAGTCTAGTTGGAGGCCTGTATCTAGTGGAGTCCCCCAGGGTTTGGTATTGGGACCAGTGCTATTCAATATATTCATCAATGACTTGGATGAGGGAGTAGAGTGCA
>VZTO01004551.1:35770-56130 GCA_013400615.1 Syrrhaptes paradoxus | reverse complement strand
AAACTTCTTTACAGTGAGGGTGACAGAGCACTGGAACAGGCTGCCCAGAGAGGCTGTGGAGTCTCCTTCTCTGGAGACATTCAAAGCCCGCCTGGATGCGTTCCTGTGCGATCTGATCTAGGTGTTCCTGCTCCGGCAGGGGGATTGGACTAGATGATCTTTCAAGGTCCCTTCCAATCCCTAACATTCTGTGATTCTGTGATTCTGTGATTCATTGTTTTTCTATCATCTTAATATTTAGGCAAGATTTTGCCCTATATCATTAAGCTTTCTTTTAGTTGTTGAATAACATTGTTATGTCAGGTATTTGTCCTGCAAATACATACATGTGTATACATCTATGTGCATATGTAGTTTGATTTTCTGTTTGCTGAGAAAAGGAATTAGATATCGTATTTTAGAAAAATCTTTTGGCTATACCTGGAGAAAGCATGCTGGGTTTTGCCAGATGTGCAGTTAGAGTCAGAGTAATTAAAGCAGCTGGGTTTGCAGGTGGTAATGGGAGAATATTTCTTGGTTTTTGTTCTCAAGAAAAATTGAATTATAAAATCCAGCCACATTTTTAGCTTAAGGACTTTAGCAACTTTAGCAATTATGACACTTGAAATAGTCATGTTAATATTTTTAGCTTAAGGACTTTAGCTAAAGTCCAGTGCCATATAGTTGAGTAAGAGGGGAAACAGAATCATTCTTGTTTATCAAGACTGTAAAAAACCTGTTTTCCTTTACAGGAGATTTCTTAAAGGAGAGTTTATTTTTTCATAGAACCCAGCTCCTTTGCAGATAGGAGATTTCTGCTCAGCTCAGAAATTCCCTCACAGCTTTTCTCAAGGTCAGTTTTCCAGTGCTCAATCAGACTTGGTTTTCTGCTGCTTCTCTTAACATTCCAGTTGTTTGTCTTCTTTTTCTTTCTGAGGTGTTTTTATCACCAGTGCTTTTAGTGACTTCCTTCCAAGCCCATATATGAACCTCTGTTCTGGTAAAGGTTATAATCCTTTCATGTGTTTGGTTCTATAAGGGAGTCCAGTTCCTTTTATATTTTTGGGCAAGTATGAGCGGTTTCACAAAAAACATTGCAAAAAAAAAATGTTCAGCGCAAATGATGACACTTGAAATAGTTATGTTAATGTAGAATGCGACATATACCATGAAGTAAGTCACATAGTGCTAGGATAAATATTCTGTCTACTCTTGTTTAGGATAAGTTGTGAAGGTCATGGTGAATTAATGCAGCCAGATCAAGCTCATGGTGCTGAAGCCTTTAACCTGAGCTGTACATGTACATATATTTCCTGTCCAGACTTTTCACATAGAAAAGCTCTGGTAAGAGTGATTCACAAGGCAGAAGGAGAAGAGTACAAATGACATGTCGGTTACAATTTCAGTGTTCACTGTCATCCATGAAATATCCCTGGCATACAGCAAACCAGACTACTGGACCAGATGTCAGGAATGTTAATGCATGTCTTTAAGGTCAGATTTAATTTTCTTTCTTTTTGAAAATAATTGAGTTTGGTTTCTAGCATTCTGGATATAAAGAGATTTTCATTACTCCATAATAACCAGCCTGAATGTGACAAGCATATTTTAAGGACTTCTCAGTACAGTGCCATGGTTGTTGCTGTAGCTGCCTCTACATAGCTCCTTCTGTAACAGTTAATCATTATAAACCTTTTAAGAGTATAAACCAGATCAATTTTTCAGTAGTTTCATTCAAGTTTGCATACAATGAAGTTAATATCTCCCCCTCCTCTTTCTGAATTTTCTAAAGAGAGAAGGTTTCCGAAATATTTTGTAAATAACAGTTCTGTTCACAAATTATGTAGAATTCATCCATCTATTTACACTGGTGCAGTACTTTAAAATTCATAAACAATATAATATATGTCTTGCCAAATAAGGAATGTTCCTTCTTGTTAAACATACACATTAGATTAAATGCCTCTCTTCATACACTGCTTATCGCGTTAGACAGAATTCATTCTGTCGTAAGAGCAGATGGCTTGGTTTGATGGAACGTGCTTTCATTCAAGGGAGAGGACTGAATAGTTTGACAAAATGGATTTTCTGGATGGATTAGGCATGGGAGAGTGAATTGTGGTGTGTTGTCTATGGAAAACACCGATGAATTGATTTTAAGATGTTGAGTATAGAACGGATTGGAGTGGTTTAAAACATGCACCTTATTGATCAAACAGACTGAGAGTCCTGACAAAAAGTAAAATGTGCCCACAGAACTCATTCTGTCAATGGGGATGTTTTTCATCTACCTGCATCCTCAACAAATTGTATTTTATCATATACCTTATATGCTCTTATCAGCACAATGCCACTTTCTCACAATTTCTCTTTCCCCTGACAACAAAAAGTGTTTGGTGAAATTTCTTGCTGTGGCAGGTTTCATGGGCAGTGCATAGCTCAGCTGCTCCTGTTTGGTACATGCTTCTCTGCCTTAGAGAAAGATCAGTGGTAAGAACTCAGACCACTGGGCTTTTGGGTTCAAACCCCTATGCTATAGCTTCATAGATTGAGTTGGGTGAGCAAAGTACAGTTAGAAACCTTGCAAGGCATGTGTTTTGTGTTGAAATGCCTGACTCAGGGCTGCATTGCACTTCACAACCCTAGAACACCTGATGTTAATTAGACACCTAGTAATGGTGTTCACATAATCCCAAACACTGAGAGAAGAGGAAGGTTATAGAGCATAATGAGAGCACTTGGAGGCTGAGACACTGCTCCCATCCACAGACCTATGTTTACTGATGCTCAGGATAACATTCCAGCTTAGATGATTGTGTCAGGCAAGCCCTTTCCTCTCTCGGGAGAAGTAGTTTAGCAGCTCAGGTGTTTAATGTTTAGTTGTAGAAAAATTTGGTTCACATCCACAGCCCGTGTACCTGCTTTATGAGTGACCTGAAAGAGCTTTGCCCTTCTCTAGAACAGAACTAGTCATGTTTGACTCCTACAGGTGTTGAAGAGGTAACTATAACAAGAGCATAAGGGACATGGATAAAGCCAGTTTATTAGAAAACCATATTAATACTTATGTAAGACTGAATGGGTTGTGCCTGCAAACTCTATGCAGACCCAATGTAAAAAAAAGAGTAAATGATCTTTTTTTTCTTTACTCCTCTAGCAAGGTGTACTTTTATAAGGCAAATCCCAGCTCAGTTCTACCAAGGAAAATCCAAGGCCATTAAGTGATATGCAGAAAATTACTTTTTCCAAAATGAACGAATGAACATAATTGAACCATAATCCTAGATTGCATTGTCCAGTGGGACTCGTTTAGGTGAATTCAGTAACTCCTAGATGGGACTGTTTCCAGACAGAGATAGCAGCACTGTCTAGGGTCTGAAGTTAGACACGACTAAATCCTTGCAGACCCACTTGAATAACAGCTATGAGCCTCTTGAAAGTTTAATTTGAGACGTCTGTTACTGGCATATGCAGAAGCTTTTGAACTAGCAGACAGTCTATGGATTTTTTTTTTTGTTCCCTATTTCATAATTGTTATCATGCCTATTTTGTATCAAACACTCTCATAAGAGTTCATAATGCTGCATAATAGGGCTAGGCTGAAGTGTTTATAAATTGTTAATGAATAATGTTAACTGACCAAAGTTAATAAAGATTCATTAAAATTCATAAAATTGTTCATGTATATTTCATTACAAACATAAAATGAGATACTTTTCCAAACATGGTTGTTTCCTGAAACTTAAAATTAGCAATTTTCAGAAGCATTAATTAGTGGAAAGCTGAAGGAAAAGGTTATGATGAATGTACAGTTTGAGCTACTTTGAATAACTCTTCTGTATAAGTTCGTAAATTATTCAGTACAAATCACTTATGTAATATTTCTTAAAGGTAAAAGAAGTGTCCTTTCAGGCTTGGTTGCCCTTTCCTTAAAACAAAATAACTCTGCTACTTTACTGGAACCAAGTAACAGAAATAAATTGATTTTTTCCCCCAGGGCAGGCATCTGTTACTTCCTACAGTAAAGAAATACTCAAGGAACATATGGTTGCAACGATTTGGCAGGGTAGTGTTTTAGATGAAGAGATGTATATGAGACTGAAGCAGGAAGCAGGAAAGTATTGGCTTCAGCCAATAGACTGCCAGCATGTCTTTATCTAAAATTAAGTGAGCTTTTGTGTCAAGCACTGACTGAATTAAACTGGAGAATTTCAGCTTCTGAACATAGAAGGAAGACAGGCCTTATTAACTGGGTAACAAAATTTGCTTAGGCTTAATTCTGCATTGTTGACCAGCATAGATGGTCTTAGTCAGATGTTCAATTTTATTAAATAACTGCCTTGAGGCTGGGGGGTAAAGGTTGCTCAGTAAAATAAAAATTTCAGAACTGCACATCTCAGATCCAGAAAGGCTACTAAAACAATAAGTAAAACCCAGTGAAAACTAGATATCTGGCTCAACATTTAAAGTCCACAATTAATTTTGAAAGAAAGTAACCAACACTAACAAAATGAGGACTCGTCTTCCTTAAAAACTGAATGTGATCAGAATTCAAAAGTGCTAATTAAAACTGCGCATTTTGTAAAGGCTGGAGCCTTCCTGTTTTAGGTTATTTCCAAATACTATTCATTTTTGAACTGTGGGAATAAAGACGGGGAGAATGCCGTAGCCATGTTGCCCAGAAAACTTGATAGAGCCTGGGATTCATGGTGAGACTTTACTGGAGTGGTTGCTCTTGAAAAACGAGTGAGATTTTTGGTTTTTTCTCTAGCTGTCAAGCCAGGTCAGGAGAAAAACAGTTTTTGCTCTCATTCATTTGTACCCTTTGTAGTAAGACATATGACATTTGCAGTTTCTGCCCTTTTTTAGATTCATTGCCCCTTGCCTTTGAATGGAGGAGAGAGGAGCCAAAGAGATCCTCCTTGCTTTGCTTTTTCTCCTCTGTGCACCTTGGTGGACAAATCTATTCTGAAACTGAAAGTGAAATGCTAAACTTCTGTTTTCATTTGCCAGGCTACTGCTGAGTGATTACCAGAAAAACAATTATGAGGAAAAAAGCTAGACTCCGATGAAATGAAGATGCTATTTCCAAGCAGGTATCAGTGAGGTACAGTCCATACTGCTTTTCTGCATCCATTTTGCTGCTTAGAAGTGTCTGGTCTCTTTAGTAATGCTAGAAATCCTGTATTTTCAGCCCAAGGCATATTGCTAACAACCTCTGGATGGTATTGCTAGGAGGGCCCCTCCCAAAATGGGCTTTTATTCTCAGTGTAAAATTGGCTGCATCATGACTTGTGCACTTGTTTTCATGCAATATTGAGTGTTTGAGCAGTATCTTTGCTCTGCTGAGCTGCAAGGGAAGGGAGCTGGCAGGCACTTGAATGGCTCACATCAGGTTGAGTATCCTCAAGAGAATGGGTGTGCTGCTTTGAGAGGGGTCAAGATTTCCTGGCAGCTAAGAGCAAAGAAACTGCCAGTCAAGGGAAGCTGCAAGGCACATGTGAGGCAAAGGTTTCAGTTAACAGAATAATGCTGTGGCTTTTTAAAACAATTTTAAACAGCAGATTTCAAAGGTACTCAATATCTTTATTTTACTGAAGGTAAGAACTCACTTTACAGAGAAGTGAGCTGAACCCAACAAAATGATGCAGAAACAAAGCCAGAATTATAGCATGAGTCCCTCAAATCTCAACTTGCACATATGTCCTAACCACAATACCTCACTTTGTCTCAGGATAAGCTTAAAGCAGTGTGAGACAATAGACTGGAAGGGTGTCCTGCCTTCTCATGCTGGATCAGCTGCAGCCTGCCATGACTTCAGGTTGTTTTCTTGTGAGTGGTTTGAGGATCTCGTTCCCCAGTCACAATAAATGTTTTCTATTTTCTTTCTTTCATGGGCACATTTCTTTTCTCATGTTCACATAACAGAATTTCAGCCACTGGCTGTTAACAGGTTTTGCTTTTGAGTATTGCTTCCATAGATGTATATTATCCATATTTGTATTAAGATTTTATTCACCTTGTTGATTTACCACTGTTAAAACATTTTCTTTAGAAGTATTTGACCTACCACTGAGACAATTGCCCTTATTTGCATATTGAATGACTTGGCAAAGTCTGGAAGAAGAACTGAACGTGCTGTGAGATATTTGGACAGACGTTTGACACAAGTACTCTGACATTTGTTGTGGTGAGCAAGACTGGACTTAAGGAGATGTTTGGGCTGTGGAGTTCAGTCTAACTGCAGAGCAAGTGTCATGTCCTCCGATGAAACAGACTGTCAGGTACCTCAGCAATGGAAAAAAACAACATAAGAGATTTTATCTGACCTATCCAGATAGGTTTTGTATTTGTTGTGTTTTTACTAATACTCATTCCAGTACAGCAAATTAAAGCTTGATGCTTTTTGTGAGTCTTACCTTTACACTGCATGATACAGTGAGCATCAGGCTTACCCTTCGAGTTAGGAAGTTCTTGGGTGTGGTTTTGTGTAACCTCCCCCGCCCATTGGTTACTAAACCCTTGGAGCTCAGGGGTGGGGATGAACCCTTAGCAGTCACTTACAGGAGACACCACTGTAACCCCTCCCTTGCTGCCAGAGCAGACTTGGAGCTGGGGGAACTCTTAGCAGTTACTTACAGGGGTCACTGCAGCCCCTCCCTTGCTGCCAGCAGAGCTGGAGTCCAGGGAAACCTTTAGCAGCTACTTACAGGACCCGTTACTGTGGCCTCTCCCTGCTACCAGACAAAACCCACCACACAAAACCACAACAAAACTATACTGCTATAAAGGCCTCCCTGAAAGCTATTTACCTAAAGAAAAATGGCAGGGCCAGGACAAGAAAGCTCTCCTTTCAAATCTGGGTGAATGTCTAAACATTCAGGTTTCATTCTTTTTGAAACAAGCAAGTCATTTCTAAGATTTTAAATTTACTAGCTAAGACCCACCCCTTACCTGACTGCTTTGAAGAGACGGTGCAAGCTACTGAAGACTTTAAATTACAATGTCTTATCACCACAGAAATTATTTTCTTTAACTGGGAGCTGATCAGCATTCAGAACCACATTTTGGTGGTTCCTCCAGGCTCCTGTACTTGAGGAGCAGGAGAGAGTGAGCAGTAAGGCAATATTTCGAAATTGTTATTTCTCAAGTCATAATTCAGCGCATCCACTCTAATTTTCCTCTCATATTACAAGTACAGATCTTATATCTGCAGCACATCAGACGTCTCCAGGTGGTTGTATCAATGTATGGAACATCGTACTATTTAATGGGAACATCGAGAGCTGAGAGTGGAGAATGAGGAAAATGCTACATTTTTACTATGAACATTGTACCAGAATCGACAGATATGTTTGATTTTGCACTGCTTTTGACATGATCAGAAGGAACTAAACATTTTAGAAAGTTGTTGGAAATAAAGCCTAGGTGATCGAGATGATTACAAGATGTGTGTGTCTACAGGTGAGAAAGAGATGTAATTTCTTTTTAACTAGTGAGATGCCTGACATATGACAGAAGTAGAGGCCTGGTTTAGCTTTGGTGCAAAACAAGGTATGAGAAAGTAAGGTGAGTTGTAAAGAAGCCAGGAGAAAAATAGTGAGCGGTGGAGGAAAGATCCTTGGATGCCATCAGCCCAAAGGATCCCGGTGTGAGGGAAATGCTGAAGAGGGTCTTACAGGTTTCTTTGTGCTAGGAAGTATGAATCCTGTGCGGAGCTGACAATCTGTACCTATACCTCATAATCTGTACCTATACATGCTTCACCAAGAAAAAAAAAAAAAAAAAAAAGAGAAAATAAACAAAAAAAAAAAAACATAAAAAAAATAATTAGAAAAAAAAAAAAGGAGATTATGTGCCAGAATCTCATGCTTTCAAGTATTGAGTTGTGAAGAAAAGTGACTTTAACCCACTGGAAGGTTTCAATAGGGGAAGTGAGAACAAAATGAAGTCTAAAGACCTAAATTGTGCATTTCAAATTTAAGGAACTGCCCCAGTATTAGATGGGGAAATATACATGAAAGAAATACTACTGGAGCCAACTAAGAAACAGAAAGATAGGTCATAGCTCAAAGAATTTAAATGTGATGTATTTTGCTGAGTAGTCAGAGATGATTAATGCAAACTGTACTGCCATCACTCATGGCCTGTGTGAGCATATATGCTAGCAGTATTGGCCAGTATCTAGGTTTTCCTGCAAGAAGAGACTATTAATACTGGGATGTTACTACTTTTGAAATTATGTTCCTTCAGATACCACTGAGATTTAGTTTAGGTTTCCATAGTTTGTTATGAGAAAAGAAGTAAAAGAAGACATCTGCCCAAATGAATGTACACTCCTCTCTTTGCACACCTACAGTTTGGTAGCACTTAAATAGTTTCATGTGTTTAACAGCGCGAGTCTGAGCACTACTGTTAGTTGTATAGGAAAATAGAAAAGGCGTGATTTTTCTCCCAATATTGCCACATTTCCAAAAAAAATTAATTTTTTATTCATGTCTTTGATTTCTTATGTGTTTCACCATCAGATCTTTTTCAAAGTGTTTTCCATTGTGTTTTGGTTTAGGTGATAGTTAAAACTGCAAAGTTGTCAGCAGTCCCATTAAGTTCCGTTTTTTTTTCTCAGGTGTCTCTTTTGTTCTAAATTCTTAATCTTTAGTAATTTTTAATGTGTATTGTCTTGCACTGGCTTTTATACATCTCTTCAATTTTGCATCATTACAAAAATAATGATGTAGAATGTATGTATATACCATTTAGCTGAAAGTAGCTAGAAAAAGGTAGGACTAAGCAGAAAAAGTGCCTCTCCAGCTGCAGTGTAAACCATTTCTTTCTTTTGTTAAAAAAAAAATTATGCTTTTTAAATTTTCTCATTTGCTCCAATATTTTTCCCTATCACTCTAAAATAATCCTTTGTAGAAAAGTTTTATAAATTCAGAAAAAAGACTTTAAAGTGGATCTCTGTCATCTTTGTCTCACCATTCACTAGTTTGCTATTTTAGTTTGACTTGGGATAGGTTGGTCCAAGATTTTACTCTCTAATTTAGAAACATATACCATCTTTTGACAAATAATACATTTGTAAATGTTATGTAGCATTCATTCCACGTGAGTGCTTTCAGCATCCAGTTGACAGTTGGAATCATACTTATTCTTTTGATCCTTCTTAATCTTTTGAACTTTATTAGACATCCCTCATTCCTCTTGGGCTTCCTTTGTCTGCGAGGAGCTATCCATACGGTCTGCCAAAGGCTTTCCTACATCCCCTGCTACTTACTTCATAATGATGGGATATTATTCATCTAGATCTGCTGTCTTGTCATCTTTTATTACATCTAGTTGCCAGACTTTATACCATCTTTTAATCATAAAATCTTAGTGCATTTTACTCTTTTCCTCTGAAAACTCTGCTCCAGTCTCCAGTGTGTGATCTTCCTTCATTTTTCTTTTTCAGTACTAAGGCAAAGATGCATTTACAATCAGAGTAGCATTGTTTTTCTTATGAATTCCTGACTCACTTCACCCCAAAACTTCATCTCAGGATTAAGGATAGTTGAAAATTGGTTAGTGACATTGCTTAAGTGAGAACTTTTATTTGTTTTTTTAGATTTTATACAAAGCATGTATTCAGTTGGAGTACTGCTGTTGAAAAGATAACATCTTATTGAAAAAATCCCGGGGAACCTCAGTGCTAGAAAATCTCATCTCATAGGGAAGGGACCATGAAATAGTTTAGAAAGAAGATTTCATCTCAGAAGGAAAAAGGCAAAGGTGAATGATGCATGAGTGAAGATGTAGACTGAGAATCAGATTTATCATTAAAACATTCATATTATGGACCTGCCTTTATGCGGGACTGGGAAAACAAGTCCATCCTGCCTCTTGTGGGAAGGCTGACTCTTTCTATGGACTCCAAATACCAAGTCCAAAAAGCAGTGCTGTCTGCATCGCAGCTTTTCCTTACCATTTGGAGGATTGCAAATACCTACAAAGAACAGGAAATTTTTAACAAGCATTTAACAACTTTGAAGTGGATGAAGGGCACAATACTGAGGATGAACCCTCTCCAGTTGGTCCCCACATGAAGATGCAGATACTAAATCAGAAGGTATTAACACAGGAAAAATCATGTCAATTTATCTGCAATTTAAAGCAGACATTTTCTAGTGTATCCCTAAACTTGTTCATTGACAAGGTAATCAAATACATATGTTCTTGATCCTGATACAAACTTGTTGTCCTGAAACAGTATTTGCATTTACAGATGAATGAATATCCATCATCCATGACTAGAAATGAAAACTGATATTAAAAATATGTATATAGAATCATTAAGGTTGGAAAAGACCTCAAGGATAATCAAGTACAACCGTCAACCCACATATATATGTAAAACCTTCATTTACCCTTTAAACACTTTTAATTGACTTTGAAGCACTAAGACATTAGCAGTTCTCACTATATTACAACGTAAAGGAGAAACAAAGATAAATTATATTCAGTAGAATTTAACCTTGTTAATGAATATTTACATTTCCAAAGTTTTGTTTTGTTTTTTTTTAAACCTCTCCCTTCTCCTTCTTCTTTTGTCATTGACCAGGAAAACCTTTTTGCAAGATGTGAATATTGTATACCTGACTGGAGCAGATGAAGCTAATGCAAAACTTTAAATCTCTGCAAAACATCCATCTGCACTACACATGCAGAAACATGCCTGAATGCATTGGTGCAGCAAGTAAAACATTTCAATTTTTAACAGAATTTTTAAAAACATCTTTATGTGTTTTCTGGATGTTTAGATTCACTGCTTTAAATGCTGTTCATGTTTTCACTGAGGTTCTTCATCCCTTAGGTCTCATTGAAAAAAAAAAAAAAGGAAAAAAAATTTAGACTGATAAGCCACTAGCAAATATAGTTGTTAAAAATTGTATTAGGCAATTCTGCGAAATAATAGATGACACATGAACTTTTAAATGGGCTAGCTCTGTAATTAAAGTCCAGATGTGACCTGTCATTTCCTAAGAAGTTGTTGCAGTCTCTGGAAGAATTTAATAATAGTGATTTACTAACTGGAAAAACACATTTTCTGATGCAGGTGGAAACCAACAGCAAAAAGAATCAGGAAGGAAAATCAAATGTCTTCAGGTTCTACTAATTTTTTTCATGGGAAAGAATGATTGCTGTTTTATTTTTAGATGTATGTATTTATTATGTAAAGGCCCTTGAAATGTTTTTCTCAATTTCATAGGAACTTTTATTGCCATCTATCTTGCAAGGATGTATGACTGGTTGCATGATGAACATCCAATCTGTTCCTTTTCAATCATTTACTGTGTACCCTGTTTGCCATCTTCCTTCTTAAAGTCCTCTTGATTAAACTGTCTTCTTTTGTCTCACCTTTGCTCATATGAGAGTCTGAATCTCTGTAATTAATGTTTCTCTAAGCTGCTGACTAAACCTCTTCCAATCAGAAAAATTAAGATACACTAGAGTTTAGGAAGTGGGTTAGCTGAATACAGTCTGTTGCTGCTGAAGCATCCAGCTTTCTACTGATTCCTCAGCCCATGTCGCTGGAGTTTCACTCATAGGTGACTTGACTGAGAAAAGTCTTCAGAAATATCTTCTAAATCTTCATAATCATACTAAAATACCACAAAGCCACTACATTTAGAAATGCCTGAGGCACCTAGAAGGGGTATTGGATGTCAAATTCCAGCACTGTGATTAAGCAAGCAAACTCTGGCTATCTGCCATGTAGTTTTTCTAGCTGTATGACTCCTTATTTGATGGGAAACTCCAGTAGCTACCTGACTTCCTTCACTGAAGACCAATGCATTCCTGAAACTCATCAAAGCAGAAAGGTCTGATGAGTGTTTGTCCTGGGTCCAGCTGGGATAGGGTTAATTCCTCACAGAAGCTGGGAGGTGGGCATAGCCAAAGGGATATTCGATACCATGCTGACATCATGCCTGGGATATAAGGGGAAGCTAGCCGAGACGACCCACCCTCTTTTTGTGAAGCCCTCCGTGGTGAGATCTGCATTGTATCAGTGTTTCCATTGTACTCTATACCTTGTCTTATTGTTATATTTTCTTTTCTTTTGCTTTCCTTGTGTGGTATTATAAAAAATCCGTCGTTATCTCAACTCACGAGGTTCCACTGTTTGGTTATCCTTCCCCATCTTACTGGGAGGGGAGGGGGAGAGGGGGTGGGGTGCGACCACGTGGTGGTGGTCCTGACCCAAGACAGTGTTCTCCGAGCATACTCAATATGCGCCAGGAGCTGGTCCCTAACTACCAACACAGTGGAAGTTTTTGGGATGTTTTTTAGTTTTTTTAAGGCTTACAGTCACCATAGAGGCGCCGCTCAATTTAGTATATGAAGCAGTTCCCCCAGGGAAAGGTCTAGAGCTGAAATCTTCCTTCTCAGCCTTGGCACTGCCCAAGTCCACAGCACCCACCTTTTCAGAGAGTGATTTCTTCTGAGGCCAGTCCTAGGGTGTGGGAAAGGTGAGGGACTCCCGACTGTCTTTCTGGTGAAGTTGTGTCACTGTGCAGGAAGGAATAACAGATTTAGGAGGTCAGGAGGAGAGTTTCCAAGGGGAAGCTTGGTTTTGTAGCAGAAGTTAGGAAAAGAAAACAGAGGGAAAGGGAAAGGGAAAGGGAAAGGGAAAGGGAAAGGGAAAGGGAAAGGGAAAGGGAAAGGGAAAGGGAAANAAGGAAAGGAAAGGAAAGGAAAGGAAAGGAAAGGAGGAAAGGAAAGGAAAGGAGAAAATAAAAGAGAAAAGAGAAAAGAGAAAAGAGAAAAGAGAAAAGAGAAAAGAAAAGAAAAGAAAGTGGGGACAGTCTTTAAAAAGTGCATTTTAAGTGTTTTTTCAAGTGAATTTTTAAGTGCTACCTGTATTTTAAGAGAGGGAAAAAGGAAAGCTATCTTAATTTCTGTTAAAGAACAGCCATTGTTGTCTTAAAAGGCAGATTCTGGCCTTGTGATTGGATGGATGAGGCAGTCAGGTTCTGGAAAAACACAGCAGTTCAGACTCCATATTTTGTTCTCGATATTTATTAGTTCCACTTTCTCAGCATGCCATATTTTTAAAAACAGTCTAGAGCGGTACTTAGGAGACATAGTAAAACTGTATGCATTTTTGTGTCCAATGCCTGGCTTTTCCTATTGACTGCTATAGGCCAAGCATGCACCGTTAGGAACACGAAAGTCATGGGTGAATACCCGCAATTAAGAGCCTAACTACTTTATGTGGGTTCAAGACTTTACCTGGGCCACGGATCTGGCCTTGTGGCCAAAATTCTATGTTCTCAAGTCCTTATTGAATTTAGCCTCAAGTGTTTTTTTCTAGAGGCACAAGGTGAAGGTGAGGTGGAGAAGATGTTTGAACCCCTACATTTCATTATGGACTGTACACCTGATGAGTTTAAACACACTGTCATTATTTTCTGAAATAATTTCCACTGTGTTCATCAAGCAAGGCATTATATTGCGTGTCATTATTGATCAATGAGAACTGAATTATTTTTATCAAATGAAATGCTTTGGCCTGGCCATAATTATTCAGAGAACCTAGAGATCAGTCTAAAATACATCCTTAGTTTGCCTCAGTTCTCATTTAACATTCATCAAGAAATTGACTAGAACAAGCACACGGACACCCCCCTAAAGATCCTTGATTTTTCTTGGAGAAGCTGTGCCAATTTGTCCCTTTTGTCATGCTGCATATTCCTCTAGGGATTTTATAAATATTGTTTTAAATTTCCTTTTCACCCATTTTTTCTAGTACAAAAATGAAATTTCTGGCCAGCAACATAAAGAATATCCGAAGAACCTTTCTAAAGTTATTGAACAATACTTATTTACCCTGTAATGTAGCAGCTGGCTTTTATTAAAGTATTTTTTTTTTGTCATATAACCAGTTGCTTTGCTGTAAATGTATTCAGAAGTACAGAGCTTTCAGTTGTCAAAGTGTTTCCAAAGGCTTTTAGTACAATTAGATTGATTCTGAATCTTGTACGTGTAATGATAATTGTAATGACACTATTAACAGAAGAAGGTTCTTTGGGGTTGATAACTTGGAGGTGATTTCAAAATAGAAACTGTTTATCATTACCATATCATTGTATTTTTATGTGAAGTACAAACTGCAAGACAAGACTTTAAGTTTGCTTATAATGTGCTTATTTTATTACTGGAGAAGAGGAGACTGTGGTTCAAGAAATTCATCTTACTCTCTGCAGGTGATATTTCTAATGGTTCTGCTATTGATTCCAGTTTGACATAACCTTTTCTTCTTGTTGCCAGTACAATACTGGTTTTGTGCCACTCTGTGCTTGGTCACTGCACACTTGTGAAAGAGAGGAAGGACAAAGCAGGTAAAGTTCCATGGGGTTATGCTGACGAGGGGAGATGCAGCAAGAGGACCAAAAACTGTGATAAGGTGATAGGACTTGTGTTTCTGGCACTTCATGCATGCCCTTACTGTTCAACCAGGCATTTGTAGAGTCAATCTTTTATTTGACCCCCCCATGGCAATTCAGGGACAAGTGGAAATGCAGTTACTTTGATTTCACATGAACAAAACAAGTCCAGAGTCTCTGGAGCTCCTAAACACCATGTTTAAACACTTTAGAAGTTAAAGGACTGACACTGACTACAAGATATAGGCCCTTTGCAGAAGAGGCCAGAAACTCAGAAGTGNAAAACTTTTCCCATTTGAAGTAATTCATTAATAAACCAGATAAAACTTGAGATTATATTACTTACTGAGCTATTCTATAAAATCACTATTTTTATCTATTAGGAGGAAAGACATAAACATTTTATTGACAAAAATCCCTTGTAAATATCATTTTTCAGAAGCTGTTTAGAAAACCAAGGAAATAAGTGAGTGGGTTAATTGCTGCTCAGAATTTAGCACTGGAAAATGTCCCTCATCTTGACCCTGCAAATAGTTATTTTTTGAGTAAGTTTAAGGTTGTGGATTAAACTATTCAATCTTTCTCTTGGATGTAAGGCAGAGATAAAAACTGCTGTGCTAAAACCTGAGATGTTTACAATAGCAATGCTTTACAATGTTGATGTAGAGCTCTTCACAAGATGTCTCTTTGTATTGAAATTTTCACCTCCAAAACCTATTTTTTTTTCTGCAGAAATTTCTGACTCCTGGCTGAAATGAAGCCCCAGAATGTTCATCTCAGCCCTGATAACCGCTCAGTACCTTGTGGGAAGTGGGGGTTGAATGCCATGGCTGGCACAGAGACAGTCGGTCCCTAGGCAGAGATGCATGGTGGTTTCCCTTCTTTTCAAGATACCACAATGAGTCCTGAGATGTTTGACCTTTTGATGTTTGTTTTATGTTTATGCTTCTTCAGCTGTTCATGGCAAGCAAAGCAAGGGTCTATATTTTCTGTGGTTAGCAAAGAAAGGCTAAGGGTTTTTTTGGCAGCATCTTTGTCCAGTTTTATACATGAATGCAGTCCCTCAGAGAAATGATAAAGGAAAAGGGCAGCACAGGCAGAGGAGGTTAGGAGATGGTGGCTGTAAGCAGTTGTATGGAGGAATTCAGGTTCCCAGAATGAGGCTCCTATCCAAATTGGGGCAATTATCAGAAAGAGAGCAGTTCAGATGAGAGAATCTGTATTACCTAGAGCTACCTTAGTCCCCTGAGCCACAAGTGTTGGTGTCTGTGCAAGTGTGAAGAAACATCATGTTTCCCCCTCTGTCCTAGAGGAAGATCTTAGACATGTGCTATGGCCAATTTTAGAAGCAGGACACTGGTCTGGATGGACCTTTGGTCTAGTAGCACAGACTGTGCTGTTCAGTCTTGCTCTCTTTCCTGTATTTCTCCATGAATTCCACCATCACCTCTTTTACCGCCCTAAAACCTCATTATCCTCTCCTGGTCTCCTATATCATCCTTGCCCTCCTGATCTCATATCATCCTTGCACTCAAAAGCTGACTTATCTCTGACAGACCTCCCCAATTTCCCTGCTGATCTCTTGTCTTCTCATCTCACCTCTCCCCAGCCGGTGCCCTCTCTGCTGTCAGTGCATAAATTAGTTTTCCACGTGCCTCCACAGAGGCTGTTGATACACACAACGTTACTCTCAAAGTTCTCTTTCCTTACAGTCAGTGGAGCTTACTGGACCTTCAGATCGCTTTGCATGATCCCATGCTCAGTGAAATCAATGGTAACAGGAATTGCAGGATTAAGTCTAAAGATACCTGTCTCTTTTGATTTACTCTGATGATTTCTCCAAAGCTGCTGTGAAGTTTATGCTCCTCCACCAAGCTCCATTTTCAAGTCAGAACCACATTTGAATTCAGATAAACTGAGAATAGGTGCCTTTGTCTTGCCCCCAGCTGTATTTGGGAATTAGCAAACCTCCCAGTGCAGAAAGCTCTCAACCTACTTCTCCCTGAACTCTGTTCTGCAAAATGAAGCAGAACACACAAAGGGGAACCAAGACAAATATCCCTCAAAACAATTATTTCCCCCAGCTGTTTCCTGCATGTTGATTTGTTCTGTCACTGTGAGTCCTGATCTGCAGAAATCTTTGTCCTGTATAAAAGCTGCCGTGAAGCTAATTTAAGGCACAGCAAGGGCCTCCTCTAAACGAAACAAAAAGCAAGCAAAGCCCAGAACACAGTAATCCGAGTTGACTTTTTCTTTTGTGGCAGAGGAATGTAAAAATATTTTACTGTTAACTGTCTAGGAAGTTCTGATGAAACATCTCTTTCCCTGGAAAACTGGGAAATCGTCTTTCCCAAAGTCCATATTAGCCTGGTGTTAGTGAAATCATCTTCATGAGAGTGAAATAATCAAGGCTCTGAACTAGGTCAAATACAGTAGCAACATGAACTCTGCTTTCCAATATCAGCATCCAAGCAAATAGGTTACAGATTATTTTGGATTATAGATTTTTTAATTTTTTTTTTTTTCTCAGGAGGTTGTTTGTTGTTTTTTTTCCTCATCTGAATACTTTTATTTTGTTCTCAAGCATTAAAAATACATTTTTGGAAATCTTGAAACAATTCTTTAAGCGGGAAAATGACCTAATGTAATTGTAACTAGTCCATAGCCCTCTGGAATACAAAAAATTGAGTTTCTGGGATCTATTTAGCCCTAAAGACAGAAGAATATATAGACTCTACATAAGTCTATGTGATGATATACAAAGGCTTAGATTCACATTTCCTTATTGATTCATCTTTCGATCTGGCAACATTTATGAATTCCTTACTAGGCTGCAGAATTGTGGAATATAAGTCAATTTGGCTACTATAACATAGAAATATATTCTCTATCATTACTGGCAATCAAATGTAATGTGTATATAAACTTCGGATTTTCTTTGATGTGTACTTTGTTAATTTATCTGAAAGTATTGAAAATTCAAGCTTGTTATAGATTTCAGATTTATGAATAATGTTGCCCTATACACACTGATCCCACCAGGATTTAGTTTATAGATATTTTCTTTTTGAAGCCCAAGGAATGATGGCATTCAACAGGCCTGTTGCTTTGTTCAAAGCTTAGGCATGGTATTAAATACAAGTCTGAAGGGATGCTAACTGCTGTGAAAAATACAGTAAATGAATTCATAATTTCAAACTGAAATGTTGGTTTCGTGTAAAGAATTTTGCAGCTCTGATGGTTAAAGTTTATTTGTCTATAGAGAATGTGCAACACACAATAAAATCTCAGCATCTTCTTGATAAATTTTATTAATACTTACCTGGATAGGTGCTTTCCAGATAGTTTTTTAGGATCTTTGGCTTCCACCAAAGATGGTGATTGCATTGTTAGCCCTCTGAGTAGGATGATGTATACTCATGTTGTGACGTGCTGACCCCCTGAAGTCAAAGTGAGAATGCCCACCTGTTGTGCATAATGCCTGCGTATGGAATATTGACATAGAGTCAGGGCTTAGAAAGATTTAATATATTGACTGTGTGAATGAACATGATCTATTGGAACTTGGCTTTATTTCCCATGGTAGGGGGGTCAGCCTCTAATTTAGTTTCCGCAGTGAAGAAGTTATCCTTAAAATAAGTGTGGCAACTCATGCATCTGTGACTGCCCTCTTGGTAACAGTTTTTACTAAACTTCAGCTGAAGACCAAAGGCAAGGCAAAACAAAATAAATAAAAGAAAGCAAAGCAAAGCAAATGACCAGCTTCTTCAAAACTTGTAGACCCTTACTGGAAGATACAAATGGTTGAGACAGGCTGGCAGGTGACAATGTGGTCAGAGAGAAACCCATGACAGCGCACTGCCACATAGACTGTGGCTATGTCTGCATCCACTAATGGTTTCATAGTTCCTTACTTTAGCACACCAAACTGCCTAAATTGCCGTGACTCATACTTGAGGTCAGAATGCTGCATGTTGTGATATGATGTCATTTAGTGCTCTATCGTGTGACCCTCTGGTCACTTACTTCACAGCTACATGAAGCTAGTATATTCCTGTACAGTTCCTCTAAGGGCTGTGTGGCTTTCATGCTGAGTCAGCATTTAGGCCAGTGACTCTTCCCAGGCCTTTTGTCTGACCCAACAGTTTGTTGTTGTATTTACTGCAGAGACTTGATATGGCCAGAGGATGACTGTATTCAAAATAGGCATCAGTAGGTTAGACTCCATAGTCCAGTGAAAAACACAAATTGGAACAGTAAAAAATGGAACTTTAATTGTTCCTATTTCTTCCCATTTTCAAGTGTATATTTTTTTTGAAACCAATAACTGATTTGTCTTTGTAATGCTGAAGACAATAATTGCCAGAAGTATAAAAACTCTGTAAAATCCTAGTAATATGTCAGCTCAGCTATGCAGATCTTTATCCATACATGTGCATGTAGCAAATATTGACCTTAAGAGAACTCAACCATCATCCATAAATAAACTGATTTGACAGCAAGTTCACGTAGTGCTGCAGGCAACATCTTGGAACAGGTTTTGCTGTAGTGAAATCTGAAGGTTTGGAAGACCGCAGTGTTAAAGCAACACCTACAGTTTCATTGGGTTGGAAATGTCAGTGTATCACAGATAAGACAAGCACTCGGTACTTTCTGTGTTGGTCCACGGAGGAGAGTTAAAGATGGAATAACATGCAGGGGCTGAAGTCCGGTATAATTCTTTCTTCACATTCTTGGAGAAGGGACATTAGGTTACAAACACAGTGTCATCCTTCTGGGCTCTTATTTTTGTTAAAACTTAAATCTATATTTACATTAAAATACAGACTTTTTACTTTGGTTGTCTTTATTGCAAGACAGAATACAGTAAGCAATTGCTAGTTCTGTATTGCAGACCTAATTCTATACTAAAGATTGGTTGAATTTATAAATAAAGTTTGTGTATCAAGATAAGCATCACTGGGTGTATGTCTGTTGGACAGAAACTTATCCCTGTGATAAAAAGTGCTGCATTGGCACTTAGGAAATATGTTTCAGTCCTGATCCTGCCTCAGACTTCCTGTATTATCTTTGACAACTTAGTCTTTGTTTTTAACTGTAAAACTGGGATGAGACCATTTCCTCCAAAAAAATTTCAGTTTACAAACTCTTTCAGTGAGAGACACTTGCATGTGTATCCTGTGTCAACCTTAGTAGGTCCTTGTGTAAATGAATGTCCTAAGACATGCTATAACAAAGATAAACACTGTAGAAGTGCAGAAGGTGCCACTTGGTAGAGACCTGCATCAGAAAATGCTGATTTGACAAAACTAGCAGTTTTCTGGAGATGGGTTAAGGTTGTTCATGGCATTTCTACATGGGATTTTTCCCCTTTCGGGAATAAGTTTTTCAAAGAAAGTTCTCCTAAGACATTTAACATACACATATTTTCAAGAAGAAATATATAAAATTTACATTTTGGGATAAATTTTGAATGAATGTTTTTCTTCCAATCAAGAATAAAAATGCTAAAATGTCACATTACCAGTAAACTGGAAAAAAATAGCACTTATTGAAAATACTCCTCCAAATGCTATTTAAATTAACGGGTCTTGTTTGGCATTAATATTAATATTCATGACATTTATTAAGACATTCAAGCAATTTTATGACTTACTGATGTCTTGAATCAAGAGACAGAGAGAGTAGAATATAGTATGGGCTTAAAAGCAAGCCGTATAGCTATGTCCAACCTGGAAACAAACAAAAAAAACCCCAACTATTCTAAGAGTCTGTGTTTTAATTTGTAGTGGAAAAACTCTCAAAACATTCAGCTGATGTATTATTTGTGAACAATTTTATCACTGAATTGTTTGATTTCACTGAAAGTTCAGCTAAAGTTTCTTCTGCAAAATATTCTAAAATGTTGTCAATATCTTGACTTCATTATCTTTTATTTGATTTTAATCAAATGTT